>CANUEP010234616.1:0-27632 GCA_947857235.1 Jatropha podagrica
GGTGAATCCTCTCACAAAGGCAAAGAGAAGGCCCAAGGATATAGTTTTTAAGCTTGAAAAAGGGGTTAGTGCAATAATATTCTCATTTCCCTTTCATTTTCTTAAGTTTTCAATTTTAGGTTTTTGAAGGAATTTTGAGAACTTTCAATGTTTTGGTTAAATTGATGAATTTTGATGTTAGAGGTGTACTTAGGTGGGAATGGAAGTCATTTTTGACCCTTTATGATTTCCATCCGTTTCTGACTTCTTCTAAAAAGTTGTAGCTCTATTTCTCATCTTTCCAAAACATCCTCTTATATTCAATTCCAATACTTGTAGCTCAACTTATGATATTAATACCCAAACTGGTTCTATTATGATGTCTCACTTGTAAATCCGAATTGATTGTCCCTTTTGGCCACTAAAATGGCAAGATAATATCTTTTGTTCTTCATAAAAGTTTTATTTCTACTTCTTAGCTTTCTAAATCATCCTCTTGTATCTAATTGGATTATCTATAGCTCAACTTATGATTTTTATATCAAAACTGGTTGTCTTGAATCGTGTTTGGATTGTTGGTCTATGTTCTTGGATTTCTTTCACCCTATTAGAAAATGATCTGGACTATGGTCCCTTCAGGACATTTGTAGCATTTTATCTTAGCTTTCTAATGAATTAAGTTCCACTCAATTTGAAGTGGTATAACTTCAGTTATACCCTGAGAACACAGCAAAGGTCAGGTTTATTAAAATGCTAGAAATTTCTTGATTTAAGTACTTTTATACTATATTAAGTATATTTATTTTGAATATGTCCATTTGAATTTATTTTATTAAGTATAAAATAGGGAGAATGCGATAATTTTAGTAAGTTATAAGTTTATAAAATTTTATGAGAAATATGTTAAGTTATAAGATATTTTACAAGGATTTATGTATATGTAATAAGTGTTAATTTTAAAATATTTTTGGATAAAAAATGGTGAATGAGAAATGAGACTATTTGTGGAAGAATGCATTTATTATGGACTCTACTATACATGACTGAAATGTGGTATAATGAGATGTATTACAATATGTGAGCATGCTCGGGTTATCAGTCTGTTTTATTATGTGGAGCTATGATCATATGCTAGGGTTATCAGCCCTTATGAATAAGCGAACGCGCTTATTTTGAGATGGGGGTGGCGCTTCCACAGGCCACAGTGGTGCTTTCACGGACCACGATTATATGATGGGGTGGTGCTTTCACAGGCAACGATTATATGATGGGGGTGGCACTTCCACAGGCCATGATTATGTGATGGGGGTGGCGCTTTCACAAGCCACAATTGAATCTGCTTACATTCTTTCTGTTTAGTACGAGCCTTAATTAAGAATGAAATTTTTTTAAATTATAAAGAATGAAGACTCATGTGTATTATAATCTTTTTCTTTTTATTTTATGGTTTTCATGGTGTTCAAATTTAATCGATATGATTTCGATATTGAATTTATATGTATTTAAGTATTTTAAAGTATTTTCGAGACTTAATTTTGGGCTATGTTTTGCTATTTTAAATTATTGATTATTTAGCGGCACTGAGTCTTCCATTCAGTGCGTTGATTTTTATCACGTACAGGTTAGAAGCGGAGGACGCTTTTCAGGACCTGAAGGGAGCGTCAGAGTAGACATACCTTTTTGGGTATGATGTTTCTCATATGGTGATTTTGGCATATATATAAATATTGTAAATTGTGAAAGTTGTAAATATTAAATTTATTATTAATTAAAAGTTGTAATTAATTAGGTAATGACCTTTTATTATATTTTGGTGTATAAATATAAAAAATTACTTCTAAAATGAATGGGTTATATAATTCTGATGATGGTATCTAAATGTGATGGACGAATATTTAGAAGTGCGTGCTGATAATTTGTGTTGAATTGGAGTTTTTGGGTTTGGGAGAAGTTATATTGGAAGTGTATATATTTTCTTTGTGTGGCCAGTTAATTTTTAGGGGAAACTCTTGCGAAATTTTCGTAGGAATTTCCTTGAACTTTATTGTTTTAAAAAAAAATTTAATTACTTGCCTCCATATGAAAATCTAACCACTTCTAATATTTGATCTAGAGTTAGTAAGTGAGATAAGGCGGTGCTCCGGCACCGAATGTGGCATCCGCTGTCTAGTTCTCCGGGATTGGGCGACGGGTGGTACATTTATTTTATTATTTTATCAACTGGTCTCAATTTAAAATTCAATATCTATTAGTCTCTAGGGTTAGATCCTTCTCACCCTATCTACAAGTTACTTAGAGTAGAAAGAGTCAGAATTATTTTTTATGGTCTCGACACCCATCAAATTTTGCATCATTGTCGGGGACTAATCTAAATCTGATTTATTATTTTAATGAACAGATATGAACAGGTTAATCTAAATTTTGATCCAAAAATTGAGAAAATAGTCTGTGCGTTAAGGAGAGTAGCAAGACAGCGAAAGAAACAAACAGCCACAACATCCACAACATCCACACCTCCTTTAGATGAACCAACACCTAAATTTTCAACTGAATCTAAAGGAGATGAGACTGAATCTAAAGAAGAAGTCATGGCTGAGGAATGAATAGTAAGACAGCTACACACCTCCAATAGAGCAACAACCTCTTTGCATCACTTATCAAGCTCTGGATGTGGCATTTAATTTAAAGTCAAGGTTAATACATCTACCTCCTATTTTCACGAATTGGAGAATGAAGATCCCAACAAGCACTTGAAGGAGTTTTATGTTGTTTGCTGAAGCATGAGACTGCAAGGAGTAGTAGAAGAACATATTAAGTTAAGGGCGTTTCCATATTCTTTGTAGGATGTTGCCAAGGAGTGGTTGTTCTATTTGCCCTCAGGATCAATTAGATCATGGGAGGATTTGGTCTGACTTTTCCTAGAGAAATATTTTTAAGCCTCAAGAGTAGCTTTGATTCGAAGGGAAATCGGTGGCATTAAGCAAAAGGATGTAGAAACTTTCCATGACTATTGGGAGAGGTTCAAAAACTTGGTGCAAGATACCCACATTATGAAATTACTGAATAGTCTTTAATTCAGTATTTCTATGAAGGAATGCTGGATATGGAGAGAATGATGGTTGATGCAATAAGTGGAGGGGCCCTTGTAAACCAAGCTCCTCGACAAGCCTGAGAAATCATATCTACCATGGCTGCTAACACACAATAATTTGGGAGATGTCAAGATGTGTCAAGGAGAGTCAATCAAGTAAGTGATTCTAACATTGAACATAAACTTAATGAACTAACAAGTTTGATTCAAAATATTGCTACAAGTATGTATCCTCAAGCCAAAGTATATGGAATTTATGCTTATCATGGACACGCGACTAACATGTGGCCCACATTGCAAGAAGGCAATCAAGAACAGGTGAATGCTGTAGCCGAATTTCCTAGTCAGCCTCAACAAAAATATGATCTATACTTGAACACGTACAACCTAGGATAGAGGGATCATCTAAACTTTAGCTATGGAGGAAGGCCCAAAACACATCAATATCAGTATGCAGCACCCTCAAGCAAGCTCAAAATTACGTATGTCTCTTGAAGACATAGTTAAGTCACTTGCTACTAACACTTAACAGTTTCAGCAAGAGACTAGAACCAGCATTCAGAACTTGGAAAATCAAGTGAGTCAATTAGCTACTTCTTTAAGAAAATTGGAGTCACAAGGAAAGCTACCTTCTCAAACCTTCATCAATCCCAAACAAAATGTAAGTGCAGTCACTTTGAGAAGTGATAAGGAGTTGGTGACCCCAAACCCAAAGAAGGGAAGTAGTAATTTGAAAAAAGATGTTGAAGAAGAGATAGAGATATCACAGATTGAGAAGTCAGAATTAGGCTTGCCCAAGCCTCCATTACTAGTGACACAGCCTCCTTTTCCTGAAAGATTAGCTAAATCGAAGAAGGACAAAGAAGCAAAAGAGACCCTTAAGACTTTTTCGAAAGTATAGGTAAATATACCATGATTAGATGCATATTAAATAGATTCCTCGCTTGCGAAATTTTTGAAGGAGCTTTGCACAAATAGAAGGAAGTTGGTTGGTTATAAAAGGGTAAGTGCGGCAAAGAATGTTTTTGCCATGTTGCAGAAAAAATTACCCTAAAGTGCAAGGACCAAGGTATGTTTGCTATTTCTTATAAAATTGATAATATTGGTATTGAGAAAGGCATGTGTGATTTGGATTCATCCATAAATGTCATGCCACTGTCCTTTTATTCTAGTTAAAGTGCAGGTCCATTGAAAAACACTTCTATTATGATTCAATTAGCCGATAGGTCTATAGTGTACCCCAAATGGGTGTTAGAGGATGTTTTAGTGCAGGTTAATGGATTGATATTTTTTGCTAATTTTTATGTTTTAGATATGGAGGATGATAAATCCCCCACTTCATTTGAGATTTTGCTTGGGAGACCATTTCTTAGCACAGCTAGGGCAAAAATAAATGTTCATGATGGTACACTTACCATGGAGTTTGATGGAGATATAATTAAGTTTAATGTGTATGATGCTATAAAATATCCACGTGATGTGTACTATGTTTGTAGTGTTGATGTTTTCGACTCTTTGACTCAAGACCTTTTTGAGCATAATGTTAATGATGCACTTAAATGTAGTTTTATGTGGGAGCATTGACGTCGATAGCTTGGGTAAGCTTGAAGAAAAGTTTTCACTTAACGAAGCATTACAAGAAGTGGTGTACAAAATGGAGGCAATTAGGCCTTTGGAAGATAACACTTGTAATTTGGAGTTACCTTCTTCTCACACCAAACTTTTACCATCTGTTTTGCAGGCACCTAAATTAGAATTAAAACCACTGCTAGATCACCTGAAATGTGCATACTTAGGTGAGGGAGAAACACTTCTGATGATTATTTCTAAGAAACTCAGCGAAGTGGATGAGGAGAAGTTGGTCCAGGTCTTGCACGAGCATAAAAAGGATATTGGATGGACCGTAGCTGACATAGCGCACTGAAGCTGCTGTGTGTCCCATCACAGCAATAAAGCGATGACCTACGCAACGGCCACCAAGAGCCTCCGCCTCTGCTGTCACTCCTTTCGCCTCTATTACCACTCTCTTTGCATCTAACATCCCAGCCTCCCCTGTCACCATCCCACTTGCCTTAGATGACCATAGTGACAGTGACCCACCTCCACTATGAGGTCGCACTAGAATGCAAAGAGTATCCCACATACATAGAGTCCTATTGTTTCGTGACACAGGCACGTCTTTCGTAAAAGGAACGAGACTGCATCTCTCCCTTCAACATCAGCCCCTCCTGTTGTCCTATCAGTGGCCTCGTCATCTTTAGCATCTCGCATCGAGTGCTTGGAAGGCAAGATTGATTCTCTCACCTCCACAGTCACTAAAGTTCATACCGCGCTACAAGCTATCTTGCACCATTTGAGGTTACCTTGGCCCCCATCTTCACCTTAGCTCTGCCATAGCCTGCTCCACAGGGATGTTCTCTTACCTTCTTTTTCATAGTTCTTATTCTTTTCGATATTGGAACTCCATCTATTTTGTTGATAATTCCACATTGAGGACAATGTGAGGAGTTAGTGTGGGGGAGGAGTTTGATTTTGGAAGTGCCTTATTTGTGCTTTGTTTGCTTTTCAGTTTTTACTTTTGAGCATTTCCTTAAGTACTTAGCGTTTATTCTGCTTATTCCATGGGAAATTATGGTTGCTTTGCATATATAGATTTTAATTTCAAAATCCTTTCTTGTCTGAAAAGTGTGATTGATATTCTCTTTTGACCTCCTGAGGAATTCTTTGTCCTTTAACTAATTTCTTTACATTAAATTGACTTTTTGGGATTTTAGGCAAATTAATAGTAGTCTTCATTATAGACTTCCCTCTTCTCCGTACCATAAAAAACATCCCTAAATCATTCTATTTTGTACAAATCATTTAGGCTTCATTAATAAGTGAAAGTTTTAAATTACTTGTACTTAATTCACTGTTGTGCATGTTTCAAAACTCTGTTTAACTTATCTAAAACACAACTCTTGGGTATTGGTTGTATGACATGGAAGGATGGAAGATACAAATCACACAAAGCGATGTAAGAGGAGAGGAATAAAAAGAGAACGAAAAAAACGGTAATGCACATGACTTCTCTAAAAGTTGCAAAAAAAAAAAGAATCAAAAGAGAACAAAAAAAGCGATAATGCACATGAGTTCTCCAAAGTTGTAACAAACAGAAAAACGAAGAGTAAAGAAAGGTGCTTTCCTTTTTTTTTTTGAAAAAAATTACACCAATTTCTAGAGTATTGTGCTTTGATAGATTAACTTTATGTTTTTAGGTTTAAACTCTTGAGGAACCTAATATATTGCGTGCATAAATTTTTCAAGCCTTTGTGTTTTGTACTTAAAATGATGTTTTGAGGATTATTATACATTTGTATGGGGTTAATGGAATAAATGATGAATGATTATTACCTTACTTGCTTTTCTTTTCAAATTTTTAATTTTTATTAGATAATGTTGTGGTAGGATGAAGTGAATTTCTAGGTGGGATTGATTCAGAATTTTCTGTCATGCTTGAGGACAAGCACAGAATAAGTATGTGGGAATTTGATAACTCGTTAATCTAGCATAAAATGTCACTTGTTTGATTATTGTCTATGGATAATTTTTTGTTAAAATAAGGATTTTCATTTGGTTTTTATATTTTCCAAAGGTTATGCAAGATTTGTTCAAAAGGAAGTTTTGGAGATTGATTTCTTGAGTTTTTTATGAAGCAACCAAGTCAGAGCTAGATTCTCAGAAAGTCTTCTGAAAGTTTTTAGCTTACGCTTGGGCAAGCATAAAAAGAGATCAGTTTGAAGGAGAAGATAGTCTTCTAGAAGTTTTTAGCTTATGCTTGGGCAAGCATAAGAAGAGATCAATTCGAAGGAGAATAAAGCCCCATAGAAGTTTTTAGATAGCACTTGGACAAATGTTGCAAAGGCGGATCCAGAACAGAGCAAAGCATTCTAGAAGTTTTGAGATAGCTCTTAAGCAAGCACTGTAGAGTCGGGTTTGAAGCTGAATGAAACTCTCTGGAAGTTTTGGACTAGCGCTTGGGCAAGCATTATAGGGACGTAATCTGAACTTTTGCAAAATCTTGACAGCTACAAAAACATCATTTAAAATGCAAATTGGCCCACCTTTTAATGGATTTGATAGATATTCAATTTAAATATTTAGATTTTCTTTAAAAAATATTTTATTTTTAAGGTTTATACTCAATTTAAATATTTAGATTTTCGTTAAAAAATATTTTATTTTTAGGGTTTCCTTCCTTCATTATATATAGGATCTTATAGTTTGTAAATGGGGGCTGACCATTTGCTCTATTTATTTCTAAACAGCAGCAGATTTATTTTTATACTTTGTTTTTTTCATAGTATAGTCATGAGTGACTAAACTTATTATTTCAGTCAATGATTGATTTCAAATAGGAATTCTTCAAGATTGTGAAATCTGAATGCGATAAGTTTATTTTTAATTTCGATTGGCTTTTGTGTGTGTGATTGAATTTTTTAGAAAAAATATGTGTTTTGATTCATTTTATGGGCAAAATATGAGCTTAGTATTTTTTTTTATTCCAATAATGTATTAAAATAATAATTGATATTCTTATTCTTGTTCAAATGTTTCCATTGATATCTTCTGAATCCATAAAACAAGTTTTTCATTGTATAAATAAATATAATTATGTGAATAATATTTTAAAAAACTACATGAATAATAAATGACATAATCTATACGTAGCAAGTTGTTAAATACTTCGAAATCCAATGACCTGTATTTAAATATTAAATCTAATGGTAAATGAGTGTTTTTATATAGATACAAACTTTTTGGTTTCTGTATACTAGTTTTACTACCTTCCAAAATTATTTTCCAACCTTTCTTGGTAAAAGTGATTATTTTCTATTTAATTTTTTCACTTCCTCCTCCATTAATGATATAAAATAATCTTTGCACATTCCTGACTAATTTCAATAACTTCATTTTGATTAATATTATTATCTTGGCTTACAATTGCCATTTACGAAAAACTTAAAATTATTAAAAAAATATTTCTAATGCGACAAAAAAATAACTTCAATTAAATTAATATTAATATCACCGCTAAAAAAACTATTTAATTAAAAAAATAGAAAATATTAGGATAATTAACAAAATACGAATACCACAAATTAATTTACACTAAAACGATAGTTATAATTATTATCAATAATCCATATTATCATAACAAAATATGAATACCATAAATTAACTTACACTAAAAAGATAATTATAATTATTATCAATAATCCAAATTATCATAACTTGCACTAAAATTGACAATCACAAATAAATTTTCTATCATAATATTTGAAATTTCAATATTTTTTTATTTTTTATAATTAATAATTTCAAATATATTTTTATTATCAATTAATTTTGCATGATATAGATTGCAATATTATTAAATAGTTTTGTATTTTTTTTATTTTATGGGAATAAATTTTGCAACAATTAAAAAAATCAAGAATTCAAAAAAATCAATGCTTTTTTTCTTCCTATGAATCAATTAATTAATAAAAAAAATGAGAAAAGTACATAAAATCTATAGTTTGAGACTGTCAATTTATTTACAAAAAAAAGAAAAACAAATGGCTCCTGCTACTCAACAAGTTAGGCCATGGTGTTCACAAGAGTTGCAGGTATATTGAAAGATATATTCTACGAGATAAGTCTAAGGCTTTCAACTAGTCTTTCTTGAAAAATGCATAATTGGAATAACCAAAGGAGAACCAAAGAATTCTATAATCTTCTTGAGAAAGGTGAAATTATTGTTGTGATAGAAGATGACTAATTGTTATTTTGATTACCACTATTATATGTTTTTTTATAGGCTTTTCAAGTTAGTTTATTACTGAATAACTAGCATTTTTAGATGTTAGATTATGGTAAAAAAACATGAACTCCATCAAGTTCCAAGAAAAGTGAAAGAATTGAAAAAAATCCAACTAAACAACGATAGCTTGAGCAATGAATAATAATACAAAAAATATAAAGTAAATTAAAGTACCTTACAAATTCAGCTGTCTTTTTGTAGATAAATCATCATCAAATACTCTATCAATTGTACCTTGTAATGAGCTATTTAATAATTATAAAACTTTGAGGAAACATTTTAGATAAAATAATAGAGTTTAGAAAGAGAATAGAGGAGTGTTAGATATAGAGTTTTAAATTATCTAATTTAACACATATTCCAATCTAATACCAAAATGTAGGGGAGAGAAGAGGAAGTGTATCTATCTATAACGGAGAGAGAAGAAAGAAATATATTAATGGAAATAAAATAAAATTGCATAAAGCATGATTTATGGTTTCATAAAACACGTTTTGTTATTTTTTAAATGATTTTGAAAAAAAGTTAAAAAAATCAATTTAAACAATTTCAAGACAAACATATTTCATTTTTTTACCAAAACTAAACGAAAAACTAGAAAATAAATAATACCCAATACTATTTAAGTTTCCAAAACTTTAGGATTGATTTATAATTCAAATCAGAAGTGCCAAAATTTATTCGCAACCTAAATAAAAGATAATGGATGCTGCACTAGTAAACAAACAACAAATGTTTTCCTGTAAACAAGCCTTGACTTTTCCCTGTAAGGTTTCACTAGCAGACAAGCACCACATATACAAAATAAAGTTTCCCTTTTACTATTTTTTATGATAATACTTTTTCGTAAGTGTAAGAAATCACAATAAATAATAAAAAGTGAGTAAACCATCATTCTCACGAAAATTATATACCAAATACTAAAATTATTTTAACTTATTATTATTTAAATGATAATAAAGAGAATAACTGTAACAATAAAAAAAATAATAGAAAAGAATTCAAAAAAAATATTTGATAAAAAGAAATCAAGGTTTAAAAGCTACTATGGATTTTGACTTCACTTAATTCTGTCCAATTTATTTTATTGGTTTGCTAATCAATTTTAATTGTTCAAGGAGGGGAAACAACCTTAAAATTTCTAACAAGCTCTCCCAATGTATTGTTAGTTATTTTAATCCCGTTGAATTACCTATCTCCCAATAGTGCAATCAAATATGAATTAAATCATTAAGTTTTGTGGGTTTTTTAAGAATTCATAACCTAAGATTATTAACTATGAAAATCTCACATGAATCAAACCATATAGCTTCCGCATTAAGTTATTATTCTCATAAATTTATTACCTTTTTCTTATAAAAAAAAAAACCCTTCTTCTGATAGTGATTAATGAAATAAATCAATCAAGAGGAGAAACTCTATCTATAAACATTAAGTTCAATAATAAATTATATATTAAATCAGAAAAAACAAATCTAATATCATAAATTGAAATAAAAATTAAGCTACATTAAATCCCTAGTACGAGAATTTAGTTCGACATAATAATTAAATAAAACTCAATTAAACTTGAAAATAATTTCATAATCAATATGAATAATGAAAAATAAAAACAAGATTAAGAGTTCAGAGATAAAACTAGTCATAGACGGCTTTCTTAATTCTTTACACAATATGAAAGCTCGAAGTTTTAAAAGAAAGAAAAACTAAGAAAAGAGTAGAACAAAGATCTAAGATTCAATGATGTGATAATTGTTGTGATGATCTCTTTTTATATAGACTTTGTAGGATGTCTTCAAATTAAAGTATGAAACTAGCTAGCCTAATTAGGAGGAAATATTATCTGAGTAGAAAACTGATTTTGTGTTACATTTCTTCCTAATTGTGCTAGAGCAATGCTAAGGTGGGTAATTTTATTATTCTCATGCAGTCGCATGCACAAGCAACGCTCAGGCTTTAAATCTACACGGGCTAAATAGTTGAATTCGGCCCACTTGAATTTTCTGCTTTCTTGGTAACACGGTCATGGCGTTTGACAAGCATGGTCGTATACTTTATTGACTTGGCCAATTGAGCTTTTAGCTCTAAATTTCAGTTCTAACCTTCTTTGATGCAAATTTTGGCTATTTTCTTACTAAAAACCCTTCAAATCAAGCTTATCAAGAATTTAGAAAACTTAATCAAAAACATAAATTAATCTAAATAAAAACTAATAAAAGTAATTAAAAAATTTCTAATAAAAACTAAGCTAAAAATACTATAAGAATACAACTTATCAATTTGCTTGATAGTCTCCACAAAAACCAAACACACACCTAGAAAACATTCTTCAAGGTAGTCCCCCCATTGAAAAATTATAGAAATGTTGTAGAAACAAAGTTGTGCATTGTTAAACTCTCAGAAATTTGGGAGAGAGTAATTGTGATTAGTCCGACTTTGGGGTGAAATTTGGATATATATATTGGAGTTCGAACGGTCCGAATTGGATTAGAATTTTAAGTCCTATTTGGATTCTTATTTAGGGTTATATTATAATAAAATATTATTATATGTTAACAGTAATTTTTCCTTAGTTATTTGGTCATTTATGTCCAAATGAATTTAATTATTTATTATTATTTTTTTATTATTTTTTTAAAGCTCATTATTGGTTTTGTGGAGCTCAAGGTTTCGGTTTCTTATGAGAGGTTGCTTCATTAAATGGTGTGTCTCTTCGTTTGCCTCACCTAGGTTATATAAAGGTTATTTTCTTTTCATTTTTTACTTTTACTATTGTTTTCCTTCAGAGCATCTCTCTTTAAAACTTTCCTTTTTCTTCTCTTTCTCTAAGATTAGCTCATCTTCAGTAAGAATTTTGGCTTTTCTCTTCCCAATCAACTCCTGCTGCTTCTGCTCGCCCTTCAGAACCTTTTCCCAACTCGAGGCCTAAGGCTGCGAACCTTCGATCATACTTCATCAACAGGTATGGATCGAACTGCACTGTTAGGGATGATGGTCCAAGCCGAGAGCTGGCTCGGGCCCGCCTCTTTCCTACTGATAGGCTCTTCTTTGAGCACTATGATGATCGGGGGACTACTAATTTTATAAACCCGTGTCTCCTTCTAGCTATTAATGCCACCACTCTTCAGTATGATCAGCTGCAACAGTTGAAGTCTGCCAATGTTAATTTGGGGGTGAAACACAATGAGATGGAGGCTACTTTGAAGGCAGCAGCCGAATCTATAAAGGCCCAAGATGAGCAGCACAAGGCTAAGCTAGTTTCCCGTGATTCAGATTTAGAGAAGTTACGTGATGAGAACTAGTGCTTGCTGAACTCGAGCAAGGGGCTAGAGGTGAAGATGGGAGAGCTAGAGGGATTGAAGGAGCTAGAATCTAAACTTGAAAAGGCCAGGCAAAGGGAAGAATCCCAAGATTTGACTTGGCTCGAGCTTGCTTAAGTCTACAAACGAACATTTTAGCTAGGCTAAGGGTGAGATAGCTAGATGCAGATTGGGGATGGGTAGATGAGATTTTTCCAAAAGATGTTGAAGATGATAAGGAAGAGAGGCAGCCCTCATCAGGAGCTAGTTCACCTACTCCATCTGAGCATGGCGCTTAGTTTAGGAAAGGCTTTTTGTATAGATTTTGGTAGGTGTAGTATAGGACCTTCTTTGTAAAGAATTTTTTTACTTAATAAAAAATTATCTGTTGCTTTTTCAACTTCTTATGCATATGTTAGTATTTTTCTAAGCACATCGTACTTAGTCATTTGAGCAAACACAAAAGCTACTTAGCTAGTATCTGTTTGGCGAATAGGTTGGGTGAACTTGTGACACAAATTTGTTTTGGCGAATTTGTTTGACGAACGTGTTTTGGCGAACTTATTTGACGAACGCGTTAGGGCAAACATGTTTGGGTGATTTGGGCGAACATGTTTTTGGCCAGCTCACTTATTTAGTAAATATATTTTCTTACTTAATCATGTTAGAGCCAGCTAGTGCTTGCATAGCGAACATGTTTGGCGAGCATGTTTGTGATGCTTAATTATTATTTTTTGCCTCTATGTGCCGATTGTTATGTAATCACAATATGGATCCTTTAGGTCATTAGTGAACTATTTTTAAATTGGAGAATGTCTAAGGCTTGTCTACCTTTTTTTTTATGAGCTTACTTATTTAGAGCGAAACTAGGCTGTTGAGACTTTTGGCGAACTGTTTTCTTTGATGGAGAACTAGGGTCATTTAAGCCTTTGGAGATATGTTAAAGCGGATGGACTGACTATGGGCCGCTTAGGCCTTTGGAGATATGTCCGAGCGGATGGACTTACTATGGGCCGCTTAGGCCTTTGGAAATATGTCCGAGCGGATGAATTGACTATGGGCCACTTAGGCCTTTGTAAATATGTCCGAGCGGATGGACTGACTACGGGCCACTTAGGCCTCTAGAGAGTCTGCAACTGCATTCGAATGTTAAATGGAGAACCAGAAGAAGATTTTTAGTAAGATCCTTTAGGAAAAACTTAATGCATCCTGCCCTTCATAATATTTTAAGGATCGGTGCATCAATTGAAAAAACCTGAGGTCTTATCTTATTTTTATTATTCATAGTAAAGAGGAATTTGTTACATAGTACAGAGTAGATAAGCATTTAGTATGCTCACTTAAGGTTATCAACATTCCACGTTTCGGGAAGTTCGGCTCCTCCTATTTTCCTGAATTTGTAAGTACTTGCCCCTATTTGCTTTACTACTTCATAAGGGCCCTCCCAATTTTGCCCGAGCTTCCCAACTCCTGTCGAACCCTTAGTGATCTTTGCCTTCCTCCAAACTGCATCCCCTTCTTTAAACAGTTTGGATTTGATCTTTTTGTTGAAGTATCGCCTTATCCTTTGCCTGTACGCTTCCATTCGGGCTGCTGCACCTTTTCTGAGTTCTTCTATGAGATCCAAACTAATTTTTAGGCCTTCATTGTTCTCCTATTTGTTGTGTCCCCCAATTCTTTTACTAGGTAGCCCGATATCCACTGGTATTACTGCTTCTGTTCCGTACACCAAGGAAAAATGCGTTTGCCTTGTTTTTTGCCTGGGTGTGGTCCTGTATGCCCTTAATACACTGTTAAGTTCATTTGCCCAATTAGCTTTTTCTCCATCTAGTTGTTTCTTCAATCCTTGTAGGATGGTTCGGTTGGTGACTTCAGTTAGGCAATTAGTTTGTGGGTGGGCTACTGATGTGAAGTGCAAACTAATGTGCCACTCCTAGCAAAAGGATTTGAAGGCTTCTGAATTGAACTATTTTCCATTATCAGTAACTATCCTGTATTATTTTTTAAGAAACTAATGATCCGAGCTGGTTTGATGGTGCTGAGGGCTTCTACTTCTATCCATTTAGAAAAGTGATCAATTGTGACTACCATAAAATTTCTTTGAGTCATTGTTGTAGGAAAAGGCCCTAGGATATTAATTCCCCACTGTGTAAAAGGCTAGGCTGAAGTTATTGATTGTAGCTCTGATGAGGGGTGCCAAGGAACTTTATCGTATTTCTGGCACGTCTTGCAATGGCAAATGTATTGCCGAACATCGCTTTTCATCATAGGTTAGTAGTATCCTGTAAGCATGATCTTCCTGATTATAGCATCTAAGCCCTCATGTGCTCCCCTAACTCCTTCATGCAACTCCCTGATAATGTAGTTTCCACCCTCTCTGATTACACACTTAGCCCAAGGATGTGATTTTGACCTCTCGTAGAGTTCTCCGTTGTCCAGTGTATAGTTCGCAGCTTTTCTACATAGCTTAATAGCTTCCTGCCTATCATCTGGTCGAACATCCCTCTTGAGAAAGTCTATTATTGGGTGCATCCAGATATCATCATTCTAGGTGACCAGAATTTCTCATTTTTCAAAGCTTGGAGCGATCAATTGTTCTATTGTAATCCCTGATGCTAAAGCTTCTCCTCTTGACACATCCTTGGCTATGGTATCTGCTTCCTTATTGTTCGCCCTTTCTACTTATAACAGCTTCCATGTGTTTCCTCTTCTTCAATTTTCTTAAGAAGGGATGTGGCTAGAGAGTGGTATTTGACCAAATTTGGCTCTTTGCTTGTGAAGGTACCACTGATTTGACTCACCATCAGCTGTGAGTCAGAAAAGATGTGGAGGACGGGAGGTCGCACTTCTAAAGCTAGCATCAACCCTGCTATCAACCCTTTATATTCTGCTTCATCATTAGTCGTCGGGAAATCTAGGCGAAATACATGCTGCACTTTTATTTTCTTTGGTCCTTACAAGACCACTCATATCGCTGCACCTAGGTTTCCCAAAGCCCCATCAATGTAAAGTTTCCACACATTCTCTTCTCATTTTGGTGTTCCGAATCCTCCCTTTGACCTTCACCAGAGAACTCTGCTACAAAATTAGCCAGTATCTATGCTTTCATCATCGTGTGGGACTCATACCTGATGTCAAACTCACCTAGCCTGATGGACCATTCTACTAACCTTCATGAGGTTTTGGCTCAGTGTAAGATCTTTTTTAGTGGATAAGATGTTCGGACAATAATGGTATGCGACTGAAAATAATGGTGCAAACGGTTCGCTATCGTGAGGACAGTGAAGGCTAACTTTTCTACACTCGGATAACGGAGTTCGACTCCTTTTAAGATTTTGCTTATGTAGTAAACGGGATATTGCTCGCCATCTTCTTCCTTGATTAGTACAGAGGCTATCGAACTCTCAGCTGCTGCCAAGTATAAATACAGAGGTTCTTCTTTCTTGGGTCTACTCAAGAGTGGGATAGAAGATAGAAATTCTTTGATTTGGTTAAAGGCGATCTAGCATTGACTGTCCTATTTGAACCCTCTCAGCTGCTTCAAGGTTTGATAAAAGGGTGTGCACCTTTTAGCCGAACAAGAGATAAACCCCCCCCCCCCAAGGCAACTATTCGCCCATTCAATTGTTGGACTTTGTGTATGTTAACAGGTGGTTTCATCTCTATGATTACTTTGATCTTCTCAGGGTTCACCCCTATTCCTCTCTAAGATATCATGAAACCTAAAAATTTTCCTACTTTGACTCCGAACAAGCACTTTTCTGGGTTGAGTTTCATGCCAAACTTGTTTAGAATATGGAGTGCTTCTTGTAGATCTCTGGGATGGTCAGCTGCCTAGACGCTTTTTACTATCATATCATTAACATATACCTCAACTGTTTGCCCAATTTGCTCTTTGAACATGTGATTGACTAGTCTTTGATACGTTGCCCTAACATTTTTTAACCCAAAGGGCATAACTTGGTAGCAATAGGTGCCTCGGTCCATGAAAAAACTTGTTTTTTCTGCATCCAACTCACTTATTCAATCTGGTGGTACCCTGCTGCTGTGTGTACAAAGCTATACACCTCATATCCAGCTGTTGAGTCAACTAATTGATCAATGTTGGGTAAGGGATATGAGTCTTTTAGGCATGCCTTGTTCAAATTTATAAAGTCAATGCAAAGTCTCCACTTTCCATTCGGTTTAGGTACTAGAACAACATTTGCCAGCCACTCCGGATAGTCTATTTCTCTTATGAAGCTTGCCTTCAGAAGCTTATCAACTTTTGCTGCTATCACCTATTGTCTTTCATAACCATGATTTTGTTTCTTCTGCTTAATGGGCTTAAATTCTGGATCTATGCTGAGCTTATCAGAGATGATGTTCGGATTTATCCCCACTATATCTTCCGCAGACCACGCGAAGCTATGTATGTTATCCTTTAGGACTGCTTTCATACTCTCCTATACTTCATTCGATAAACCAGCTCCCAACTTTATGCTTTTCCCTTCCTCCATCTCCCATGTAATTAGCTCGCCCACCGATTTAGGGCTGGAATCTCCTTTATGCCTGGGAATGTCAAAAGGAAGATGTCTTGTGTGCTAATCCATCGATTCCTCTCCTAGCATCCACACGATTGGTAAAGCCAATGGGAGTCCCTTCAAAGCTACCACATAGGCTTCTCATGCTGCTTTTTAATCACCCCTCACGGCTATTACTTCACCTCCATTAGAGTAAAACTTCATGGTTAAGTATTTGATGCTTGTTACTGCTTCTAATTCATATCGGCAGGTCTTCCTAATATAACATTATAAGGGAATTGAAGATCTACCGCCATGAATTCCAGTTTAACCCTTTTTGAGAATTCCCCTTCATAGAGTTCCATCTCCAAATCTATTATGCCCGCCACCTAAACTGGTTTACCTACCAAACCGACAAGGGGGTACGGATGGGCTTTAACTTTGCGATATCTAGTTTGAGGGCTTTGAATACCTCCATGGTTAGCATATTAACCGCACTGCCTCCATCCACCAAGATCCTTTTTACCAGAACCCTCAATCACCAACGCATCATTATATGGCATTCGAACCTATTCACCATCACTTTCTGAGAATGAAATGGGCTGTCTAAGGTTAGGCTTTAGTGGCGGCAGGATAGAGTATATATCTCTAGCCTTTTTCTTTCTCGCTAAGTTACTGTCACCACCTGTCGAACCACCGAATATGGTATGGATGGTTCCTATGGTCCAAATCCCCTTATCATGTTTGCTCGATTGTCCTTCCACCTGATTGTTCTCCCCCACAAACTATTTCAATTTGCCCCTCTGTATGAGGCGTTCAATTTCTTTCTTCAACTACCAACAATTATCAGTCTCATGTCCCGTATCTCTATAGAACTCACAATACTTGCTCCTATCCCTACCGCCCATCCCGTCATCCCTCATCTTTTTGGGATAGGTACATGAGATTCGGTCACCCTGTTCCTTAATCTATGACAAAATGTGCGATCATGATCTGTTTATTGGTGTAAACTCAGTATCCTTCCAAAACATGTCACCTATAAAGTATGGGCTTCGAACAGGGTAGCTAGCTCTAATGGGTCGAATGGGCGACCTCCTCTTAGGCGAACGCCTGCTTCCCACGGGCGAATATCTTCTGGACTTATGCTTCTCTTCTCTGACTAGCTTGCACTATTGTTGAATTTCATAAGCTTCATCCAGCTTGGTGTATTTACGGGTCTGCGCCATGAGCTCGGTAAAGGTTGAAGGTGGGTCAATGCTTAAACTTTCGAACAGTTTATTGTATTTATAATTCTTGGCCATCGCACTAACCGCTACCTCATCGTTTAAATTCTCCACCTGCAAGGCTACCCTTTGGAACCTAGCCATATAATGGCGCAAGGTTTCTCCTTCTTCTCTTTTCAAATCTACCAGGTCATATGAGATTTTTTTAGATGGGATGCAGGTTAGGAACCTAGCTCGGAATGCTGTGAATAGCTGTGAAAAGGAATGAATGAAATCGGTCTTGAGTGTTTGGTACCATTCTTGGGCATCGCCTTTGAGGGTGATTAGAAAGACCTTACACATTAGGTCTTTCGAGCTAGTCTGTAGGTACATGATGGTTTGAAAAATGGCTAGGTGGCTTATGGGGTTCAATGTAACCATCATATGATTGGAAAGTAGGAAGTTTAAACTTGATTGGAAAAGCTGTTGCCAGTATAGTGGGGGGATAAGGGAGAATCCTGGCGAAGGCCATAATCTCTGTTCTCTTTTGACTCCTTGCATTCTCACACTATCGCCTTAACCACATCCCTAAGGTTTGCCTCATCTAAAAATTAAGTGTGGCTTACCTCCTAGCCACGGGTGTGGGCAGGCCTTGACTCAGCTTTTTGATATCGATTAGATAGAGACTGGGCTAGGTGTCTAGGTGAAGGTGGGTGAACCTTTCCTTCATGAGGGAGTGCATCTGTGGGTTTGGGAGGCGTGATGGGATCACAGGCGTTGAGCTCTCCAAAATACTCTTTAGAACAGTAGTAAATTGAGAGTAAGCTTGGGCCAAGGTGGCTACTACTTGGGGATCGGATACAGGCGGGAGAGTCAAGGTAATTAGACAGCTAGGTTCGCCTTGTTCAGCCATTAGGTCTTTCAGGTTAGGATTTTCAGGGGCGTTGGGGCCCGTGATGAATGAAAAGCTCCAGATTGGTTAAAGTTAGGGTTAGGGAGAAGGTGAATGTGTGTTCTATGCTCACCGCACCAATTGGTAAACTCTCAGAAATTTGGGAGAGAGTAATTGTGATTAGCTCGACTTTGGGATGAAATTTAGGTATATATATTGGAGTCCAAACGGTCCAAATTGGATTAGGATTCTAAGTCCTATTTGGATTCCTATTTAAGGTTATATTATAATAAAATATTATTATATGTTAACATGCATAGATGCAGCACATGTACAAAACAAAGAGGAGACAAATGCAACTAGTTGTATCAAAGAACAGAAGTAAAAACTAACTACACACTCAACCCTACCTAGTGTTTATAACTTGACGAATTGCCAATAAAACTTAAAAAATTCAATGTGGAAGCCTGAGTGTGTATTAGGTTGATAAGTGTAATAAAGGATATTATCATTTACAATCCACAATTAAAAGAATACAATTAATGTAACTAAATAATTAAATGATAGAGAGAGGGATACAAATAAAAGCTAGAGAATCATAGGTAAATAATGACTCTTTAACACTTTCCTTTCTTTCCTATTGTGAAAGATGTAAAGTGTTATAAAAAGTGTTCATATAAACTAAAAAAATAAGACATAAACCATTTTACTTTCCAACACACATGAAATCTTCAAAGAAAAATGTGATAGTCAATGAATTCAAACTCAACAAGAACTGAGAGCTTTTAAGTAGAAGCAACTCCATTAAAGAGCTCAAAATTGCACAAACAGTAAATATCTCCAAATGGATTTTATTTTATACTAAAATTAAGCAATTTGCAAAGAAAAGTTCAAGTTGTACTCCAAATTGATCAAAGAAAATATCCAAATAGAGTTTAAAACAGATTCCCGAAAAATAAAAATGAAACGCTAGTTGAATTTCATTCTTTCAGCATAGTTTGTAGATTAAGCATGTGATATATTATCAAGTTGGAAAAAATAAAATATCTCATTTGTGTTAAACCCAACTTTCTAAGCAACAAAATAAGCAAAACATGTAAATGAATAGAAAGCCATATAGTAGAGATTGTCAAAAGTGAAGAAAAAACCTTATGGGGCCAATGAACAGTAGAGGCTAAAATCAAAATCCAAGAAAATTAAATAAAAATTGTAAGATGCGTATAATTTAAATAAGTGAAATTGAAATTGATAAAATAAAAATTCATTAGAAGATCCAACCTTCTAGAAGCTTTGTGGTGGAACTTCCCTCCATTAGATGGACAAAGAAATATTAAGGGATTATACGTCATATAACTTTGAATTCTCCTAAATTTGGATTCTTTATCCCTCAAACCTAAAGATCATTGATAAGATGGTGATCTATAAGAAAATTATTGCTTATCAAGTGGATTCAATATTTGGGTGAAGGGTTGTAGGAGAAAGTGGTTGGAAGAGAAGGGTAGAAGGCCTAACCTAAAACTAATTGAGTTTTATCTCAAACCCCCACATCAAAATCACATAGTTTTCATATAGGTTAAATTAAATCTAACTATTAAACAAGCTTTGCATGAACTTGTTCAAAAACCTATTAGACAAGCATGTTTGGGAGCTCCATAAATGATACAGTTTGTGATTATCAAGGCAAACTACCTCATGCTTAGTTTGAATCATTTATTTAAATGAAGCCTATAATACTGTTCAAGATTGGTACGTTTAGAAAACAAAATCAAAACAAGTTGAACTTTTCTCGAATTAAATTTTGAATAGTTCACAAATAGTTAGTTCATTTACAACCATACATAATGATAGTTCATTCCTCTTGAAATCACTATCAATATTATTTTAGATGATATTATATTAGTGGTATAGGTACAGTTAAACAAAGCTTAACATTAGGAATGAAGTTGGCTAAAATTATATTTAGTAAGAGTTTGTCTAGTTTTAAAGTTTAATTCCATTGTAATGACAAAATAAATGCCAACCCTTTAAAAATTGACGGAGTGAAAGCAACAATCAACGTTACAATAACTTAAGGAAATTATGCATAGTAAGGAGAGAGTGAATACCTAATAGTGTTGTCATTCACAAGTATCCTTAAAGAAGAGAGCTATACAATTCCAACTCCCCATACAATTTTAGTAGATAAAATGAAGTAAGAGAAAGGAAGAAACCCTTACCCTCTATGTAGTCAAAGTATTTTATGAAATTGGAAATTGTTTATTCAGATGCTCTCTTGCATGAACATTGAAGATAAAGACACCCTTTGGGTCTAGTGAATTCTTTGTTTCCCTTTGCAATAATTCATAAATAGAGGATCAACTAAATCATGCAGCCATAACTTAGTATGATAACTTAAAGCTGAATAGGTCAAATTTGATTACATATATTCAACTTAAATAATTTGAAGAGGCACATGCTGAGAAGAATTATGGAGATAGGACATTGAACAATAAATATCCAATAGATTTCCTCATAAAAGTAAATAAAAGCAACAATTCCATCATATAAGATACTAAAAACAGTTCTTTGGTTCAAGAATATCCAAAAAGTAATTTTTCATTTGTAGTTTCATTTGCAACAATATAAGTGAGATAGTAAAATATTCAAAACCAATAAATTAAATAAAGTAATATACTCATACATTAAATTTTATATTTCAAGTATAATATCTTCTCTTAGAATATTCTAACATTGTTTAGTAAGACTACTGGATGATAGGTTACTTGAGTGAGTTGCATGTATGTGCTATTCTATTAGATGATTACTCTTTTTTACTTTTATTTTTAAACATTTTATCCCTTTAAAATATTGCCATTATTGAACTAATTGATTTGCTCTTAATAAGCTAATATTTATATCTGAAATTAGGCTAATTTCTCTACATGGGCAGCCCCTTTACAACAAGACAATTGCTCTTCCACAAGCCTAATAGAAAACATGTTGAATTACCATGTATATAGATTTCAATTCAAAATTTGATTTTTTTTTTTTCTCTTTTACCTTTGTCAACAACTGCATTTTCTGTATTAGCTATTCAATTTGAATTTAAATCAATTCTATTAAATTGTTGTAGTGTATTTCAAAAAAGAAACTTTGTCCCACATTGGGTAGTTAGAGACTTTTGTGTTGCTTTATAATTAAACTCCCCTTATTAGGCTAGTAAAAAGCTAAGTAGAGGTATGGGCTCACACGCACCAAAATCAGGCCAATAAGCCTGAGTTAAGTGGATTCTCTTCCCCCACCCCCCCCCCGCGCATGAGATAAATATGAGGCCCAGCCCTTTTTACCTTTTGATTTAATATTAGAGCTTATCTATACTGGTCTACTTTTTGACTTATTAAAAGATTATTTTTTATTTCCCCAGATTTTTCTTAACATTATAATTTTAACATTACTTGAGTTTCCCATTTTTTTTCTCAAACTATCTCGTTATTTTCTTATACAGTAGTTTTGACGTTTTGCTATAAATACCTCATATCTCTACCTTTAGAAACATACTTGCTTATTGCTTCCTCTGTTCCTTACTCTCTCTCTCTCTCTATTACTGGGTTCTCTCTCTGTTATTCCTGCTTCCTGTTTTAAACTATAATTAAAATAGAAGAGCTTATTAAATCCTAGAGGATACATCCAAAGTGGTTGAATTATCCTTAAGGATAATGTTCACACGCCTCAAGCTACATCAACATTGGTTTCGTTTGAATCCTTTATTTGAATTTTTTTTCTAACAATCTTAAGGATAATTATGGCTACTACTGCTGGTTCTTCTGCTGCTCTTGCTCCTTCTGCTCTTGCATCACCTATCATTCCTGGTTCGTCTACTGTTGCTCCTGATGCTGCCCAAGGAGGTGTTGCTGCCCTTGCTATCTCCCTTCTCCCTTCTATCACCTTAAATAACATTTAGAAGAGAATTATTTAAGGAATATTTAGAGCCATTGGATGAGATTACTTAAGACTTGATCATAGTCCTTGATTTAGTATAAAAAGAGGAAGCAAAGTTTGACTTTGCTACTTAACCAAGCAAAAACTTCTCTTTCTTCTTCTCCACGCCATTTTCATGTCTTTCTTCCTCCTCCGTTTCTTTCATTTTCTTACCACAAATTACCACCAAATAACCAAATTAAACCAAAGAATTATGATTAACTCTTAAGAATTAAGTACTATGAGTTAAAATTTGGAGTTCCTAAGCTAGAGAATTAAAGTTGCCATTGAAGAGGTAAGTTGTGATTTTTGGGTTTTGTGATTTTCTAAGTAAAATTCTAGGATTAGACATGAAATTAATGCATTAAATCATGCTCTCTCTATCTTATATGTTAATTTTTTATTTTTGTGGTATTTTTCTCCTATTTTGAAGAGGTTGGAGAAAAATCCTTGAAGGGAAAAGAGAAAGCTAAGGAGTGAAGCTTTTTAAGCTTTCTAAGGCTTGATTGAAAGGTTAGTGCTATAATACCTTCATTTTCTTTTCAATTTCTTCAAGTTGAAATTTTTAGGTTTTGGTTGATTTTTGTGAATGTGCATGAATTGAGTTGGGGAGTTGTTTAGTGGTTTAAATGTGATTTTCCATGACTTTTAAGCATGGAAGAATGATTAGAAGGGAAAGAAAACATTCCCTTCCTTCTAACTAAGAGTGGTCGAACCACTCATGGTGAAGGACACTTTGTGTCCTTTTGATTTTTGTGCTTGTTTGGACTTGAATGAGTTTTGAAATGTGTTTTCTTAGGATTTATGAAATGAATTTGGAAAGAAACCTTTTCCCCCTTTGATTTTGAGGAATGGCCGACTCATGTTAAGGTGAAGGGCATTTTGATTTCTTTGAGTTTCAAGTTTGATTTTAACTTAAATGAGTTTGTTAATAGGTAATTTGGTGATGGTTTAAAGCTTTAGTTTGAATTTCAATGTTTAAGTATTTTTCATGACTTAAAGAAGGTTTTGAAAGTATTAAAAGAATTTTTTGGTTACTTGATTGATAAATGGATTTAATGATTTTAAAGAGTGGTTTTTAAGTTAATAATTAGTATTTTTAATGAGGGCATTATGAAAGAAATGTCTTTGTTTGAAACATGAATTGATTTTGATGGATGCTATAAGTTGTAAATTAAATGATTTTGAAATAATGAGTGTTAATTATAGAATGTTTTGAATAAGGAATGGTGAATAAGAAAAAAAGATATATTGTGGGAAAATGCATTTATTTTAGGCTCTACTATACTTGATTGACATATGGTATGATGAGATGTATTGTGATATGTGAGCTTACTCAGGTTATCAGCCCATTCTGTTTGGTGGAGTTATGATCATATGCTAGGGTTATTAGCTCTTATAAATAGGCGGACGCGCTTATTATTTATGGTAGTGCTTGCATAGGCCAAGGTGGTGCTTGCATAAGCCACAGTTGTGTGATTGATGGGTGGTGCTTTCACAGGCCATAATGGCGCTTCCGCAGGCCACGATTGTGTGATTGGCAGGTGGTGCTTTTACAGGCCACGATCAAATCTGCTTATATTCATTTGATATAGCTATGAGCCTTAATAAAAAAAAGTGGAATTTTATTTCATTATAAAGAAACCAAAAATATATATATTGGTATATGTGATATTTCTTATTTATTTTGAGTTTGGTATAAATTTTAAAGGTGTGAATTTCTTTATTGATTTTTCAAAATATTCGAATTTATCTAATATATTTTCGGTGTTTAATATATATATATATATATATTGATTTAAGTATTTTCAAAGATATATGTGATTTATTACTTGATATTTCTTGATTATTTTATTGTATAATTATTTAGCACCACTGAGTCTTTCACTCAACGTGTTGACTTTTTTCATGCGCAGGTTGTGAGCTGTGGATGCTACACGAAGACCAAAGTGACAACATCAGAGTAGGAGTATGGCTTTTTTATAGAATATGTATATATTAATGTAAATTATGGCATGTATAATATATTTGTAAAAAGTATTGGAGATGTAGATATTGAGAATGTAATTAATGAGATTTATGGATATTTAAGTAATATTATTTGATTTTATTTATGGTGTATGAATGGAATCATGTATTTATATATTCTTGAATGAATGGCGTATTGGTATGTTAGAACTTAAGTAAACATTTGCGACCTTTTAGAAGTGTTTATGACTTATCATACTGAATTAGAGTTTTGGGGTTTGGATGAATTATATTAGAAGTGTGTACATTTTCTTTGTATGGCAAGCAAATTTTTAAGAAAAACTCTTGCGAAAATTTCATAGAAATTTCCATAAACTAAATTCTATTTTCAAATTTTTAATTAATTACTTGCCTCTTTATAAAAATCTAACCACTTTGTGATCCAGAGTTAGTAAGTGGCATAAGACGGTACTCCGGCACCGAATATTGCATCCACCGTTTGATTTTTCAGGATTGGGCAGCTAGTGTTACATTCCAAATATGTGATGTTAATTTTCTTTTTCTACCCATTTCAACAACTTCAACTTCGCAAGAAACAAATGTTGAATTGCTATTGTCTAGGGTTGCTAAAATTGGAGTATTGTCGCATGATACTGGAATTTCATTGCTACCAACCTCCATTTGTGAGCTTGAGCTATTATTATTTGAAGATGCCATTTAGAATATACATTCATAAATAACAATTATTTTATAAATAATATGATTTCATTAATTATTGTTGTACCATTTAGAACCTACAAGCTCGTCTACTTTATGAAGATAAAAAAGAAAAAAAAGTAAAATTTATCTCTAAATTAGCTCTACCTTTATTTTATACAAATCTATTCATAAATAAGTTTCACAGTAATATATTTTAATAAATTCTTTCTAATCCTATTTCTATAAAATTATTTACTATATACAAACTATCTAAAAGAAAACATCTTTCCTAACTTCATACTGGTAGCATGTATTTTAAAGTTAATGAGTTATAAATTACTTGCCTAGTTTAATTACTTAGTTTAATTTCTATTAACCAGTCAAATGTCTTTAATTAATTAATTATCAAATACTATAATTTAATTATCAACATATCCATAGGCTTAAAAAATTCAACATTAATGTATGAAAATATAAAGCACATGAAGAAGAATATTGCATATTCAGCAAATATATGTGAAAGGAGATGTGTTTCGTCTCCCATATTGTACAATGACTTTCCTATACATAGTCATACAGCTCAACCTCCTAACCATATATAATTAGGAAACTAATCTATATAAATCAAATCAAACTAATTATACCAACAGAATATTACATATTCTATCACACCCCCGCAGTCTTAGGAGTAGAAGGACAAACACTAAGACTAGCTCTGAAATCTTCAAAGAGAACTTTAGGCAAACCTTTGGTGAAGAAATTAGCAAGTTGAAACCTAGAGGGGAGATGACTTACACGGATTTCGCCCTTCTGAACCTTTTCACGAACAAAATGTATGTCCAATTCTATATGTTTAGTTATTTGATGTTGTATTGGATTGGATGATAAGTAAACCGCACTGATATTATCACAATGAACTAAAGTAGCCTTCAGAATGGGACAATGAAGCTCTACCAACAAATTTCTTAACCAACAAGACTCGGATACAGCATTTGCAACACCCTTGTATTCAGCCTCCACACTAGATTTGGAAATAGTAGGTTGGCACTTGGAAGACCAAGATACAAGATTATCGCCAAGAAAGAAATAGTAGCCCGAAGTTAAACGGCAAGTATTCGGACAGCGCCCCAATTAGCATCAGTATAGGCTAGAAGAGTGTTTGTAGCAAATTTTTGCAAATGTAAACCATAGTCTAGCGTACCTTTGATGTATCGCAATATTCATTTCAAGGAATTCAAGTGGCTCTCAGTTGGAGAATGCATAAAGAGACAAACTTACTGGACCGCATACGAAATGTCTGGCCGCGTGAAAGTCAAATACTGAAGAGCTCCAACCAGTTGGCGATACTTCTGAGAATCAGAATAAGGTATACCCGTTGTGGAGCTCAATTTTCCTTTGGTATCAACAGGTGTAAAACTGGACTTGCAATTGGTCATCCCTGCTCTTTCTAAGATTTCTTCGGCAGACTTCTTTTGAGAAAGAAAAAGAGCATCTTTAGAATGAGTAACAACAATACCTAGGAAATAATGTAAGCAGCCCAAATCCTTTATTGCAAATTCATGTGCTAATAGATTTAGTATTTTCTTTCGAAAAGCTACTGAGGAAGAAGTGAGTATGATGTCATCCACATAAAGTAACAAATAGGCAATGTCAGCATTATGCCAATCGACAAAAAAAGAATTATCAACTTGTCTTTATTTAAAACCAAGAGTGGTGACATATTCTGTAAACTGTTGATTCCAAGCTCAGGGGGCTTACTTAAGGCCATTGAGAGTTTCTGTAATAAGCAAACATGATCAGGGTGACTTGAATCCATACGGTTGATGCATATATACGATTTCAGTGAGGTTGCCATGAAGGAATGCATTCTTGACATCTAGTTGATGTATTTGCCATGAATTAGCCAATGCAAGACTAAGCACAGTTCTGATAGTAGCAGGTTTCACCATAGGACTTAATGTATCAGAACAATCGATTCCTTCACGTTGAGAACGACCATCACCTACAAGGCGAGCCTTATACCTTTCAAATGAACCATCAAAATTTAGTTTATGCCAAAAAATCCACATAGACCGAATAACATTGACTTTAGGAGGACGAGGTACTAAAACCCACGTCTTATTCTTAAGGAGAGCCTTATATTCCTCAATCATGGCATTTTTCCAATTCAAATCATGAAGAGCTTGTGTTGGATTTTT
>CANUEP010234653.1:0-15147 GCA_947857235.1 Jatropha podagrica
TCACCCTGCATAATCTTAGAGAATTCCTTACAAAGAAGGTCATTAGTAGAACCAAAGATTATGTCATCAACATAAATTTGTACAACTAGATTATTATATGCTTTCTTTTTTATAAATAGTGTAGTGTCCACCTTTCCTCTAGATAAACCATTTTCAATTATAAACTTACTCAATCTTTCATACCAAGCTCTTGGAGCTTGTTTTACACCATAAAGTGCTTTAGTAAGTTTATAAACATAGTTTAGCTTTTCATAAACTTCAAAATCGAGTGGTTGTTCAACATACACCTCTTCATTAGAAAACCATTCAAGAAAGCACTTTTTACATCCATTTGATATAGCATGAAGTTTTTAATGCATGCAAATGCACAAAGCATTCTAATGGCCTCAAGTCTAGCAACTGGGGCAAAAGTCTCATTAAAATCGATGCCCTCTTTTTGATTGTAACCTTGAGCCACTAACCTAGCTTTATTTCTCACAACATTACCATGTTCGTCAAGCTTATTTCTAAACACCCATTTAGTTCCATTAACAGAATGATTTTTAGGTCTAGAAACAAGTTTTCAAACTTGGTTTACCTCAAACTGATTGAGTTCTTCTTGCATAGCAATAATCCAACTCTCATCATTTTGAGCTTCATCAATATTCTTAGGTTCTATTTGAGAAATGAAAGCAACATTACCAAAGTATCTTCTAAGTTGAGCTCTAGTCATCATCCTTTCTGAAGGGTTGTCAATGATATCCTCTTGAAGATGATACTTGTGGAATCGCCACTCTTTTGGCAAGTCAGAATGCTCATTTTCTGTTTCTAGCATTTGGTTTTTTGTGACTTCTGAACTTCATGTCTGTCCTCTAATTCAGCCTGATTATCTTCATTCTATATGTTTTCTGGTTGTTCTAGTTGTTCTGATTGTTCATTCTGTTCTTCTTGATCGAAGTATACAACATCATCACTTTCTAACATTCTAGAATTAGAATCTGATTTATCGAAGACAACATGAATAGATTCTTCTACAACTAGTGTATTTTTATTAAACACCCTATATGCTTTACTATTATTAGAATAACCTAGAAAAATTCCTTCATAAGATTTTGCATCAAATTTAGAAAGATGATTTTTCTTATTATCTAGAATAAAGCATTTGCACCCAAATATGTGAAAATAACCAATGTTTAGCTTTCTGCCTTTGTAAAGCTCATATACAGTCTTTTTAAGTTTAGATCTTATCAAGGCCCTGTTTAGAATATAACATGTTGTGTTTACCGCTTCTGCCCAGAAGTATTTTGGAACTTTAAATTTACTCGGCATGGTTCTGGCCATTTCTTAAAGAGTTCTGTTCTTTCGCTTAACTACTCCATTCTATTGGGGTGTTTTAGGTGCTGAGAAGTTATGGAAGATTCCTGATTCTTTGCAAAAATCATTGAATTTTTTATTTTCAAATTCTCTCCCATGATCGCTTCTAATTACAGTGATGTTGTATCCTTTTTCATTCTGAATTCTCTTGCAAAGATGAAAAAACAGGTCATATGACTCATCCTTATTTCTAAGGAAAAGAGTCTAGGTGAATCTAGAACAATCATCAACGATGACAAATGCATATGATTTACCACCAAGACTAGATGGGGTGACAGGTCCAAACAAATCAAGATGTAGCAATTCTAAAGGTCTAGAAGTAGAAACCATGCCCTTAGATTTGAAAGATGTTTTGGTTTGTTTACCCAATTGACAAGCATCGCATATATGATCTTTTTCAAATTTCAATTTAGGTAAACCACGAACTAAATCTTTCTTTAACAGTTTAGAAATAAGGTGCATGCTTGCATGTCCAAGTCTTCTATGCCATAACCAACTAGAATTGTCAATAGAAACTAAACACATGTCTAGGTTATGCATATCAGAAAGATCTACTAGGTATATGTTTCCAAATCTTTTACCTACAAACAAAGTTTTGTTATCATGCATACTCTAAACTTCACAATGAGATGGCTCAATCATCACTCTTCTGATTCTATCACAAATTTGACTTACACTTAACAAATTATAATGCAATCCTTCCACTAAATATACATCTTCTATTGAAGGATTAAAACCTACCACACCAATACCAACAATTTTACCTTTAGCTTTGTCTCCAAAGCTCACTGTACCTCCCTTCTTCTTTTCTAATTTGGTGAATTTCTTTCTATCACCAGTCATATGCCTAGAGCAAGCGTTGTCCATGTACCACATTTTTGTTTTTAGCTTGCTCTTTAGGGACACCTGCAAATATCAGGCAGATTTAGGTACCCAACATACATTGGGTCCAGGAAGATTAGTGGTAACAGGTGTAGATCCTTTTTCAGTTTTCTTACTGTGATTTTTCTTTTGATTAACACTGCCAAATTTTTCAATATGTTTCTGATGTTCTAATTTTACAACATTAGAAATGACATTTTTACTCATGGAAACATGTTTTTCTCTTGAAGCACAATCACAGTTGGAGCTAATTTTTTCTTTAGAAACCAATTCTGAAATTGACTTTAGAATTCTAATCATAGCTTTTAGAAAGTTATTCTCAGAATTTAGACTTTTGCATTCCTCTTCAAAGTGTTTCAGATTTTCAGAAAACTTTTAATTGTAACTTTTTAGATATTTGATCTCAATAATCAAATCTTTGCATGTAACTTCTTGATAAAAAGGATCTTTTAAGTGATTACATTCTGTTTTCAACTTTCTGTAATCTTTCTTTAAAACCTTATGCTTTTTAACAAGTCTTTCAAATTCAGTGCAGAGGTTGTTATAAGTATCTAGAAGATCACTTTTAGATTCAGGTTCAGAGATACTTACTTTGCTTTCTTCATCCTTATGAATTATTGTATTTGTTTTGCTACTTTTAGCTCTCTGTGTTGAAATTAGAGTGCTGTCTGCTCTAGAGTCAGAACTGGTAATGACCATCAAGCAGATATTTGTGACTTCCTCCTAGCCACTTTGATTTTCAGAACTTGACTCGTCTGAGTCACTCTAAGCAACTATAAACGCTTGCTTTAGCTTATCTTTCTTTAACTTCTTTTTCAATCTAGGACAGTTTGGCTTGATATGACCAGGTTTGTTGCACTCATAACAAACCACTTCAGAAGGCTCTTTCTTTGGCAGGTTGCTGTTCTTAGGTGAAAAGTTCTTTTTGATGAACTTAGTCTATGGCCTTCCATCTTTCTTGTAAAACTTTTTGAATTTTCTAGCAACGAGCGTCAAGTCATCACTATCAAGATCAGAAGAGCTTTCCTCACTAGAATCGACCTTCAAAGCTAGTCATTTCTTTTTCTTATCTTCTGAAGTCAAAGAGAATTTCATCTCTTTAGAAATGAGAGCTCCTATCAGGTAATCATATGTCACAGGAGTCTCCTTGTAGTTCATAACTGCTCCAATAGAATCCCATTTCTTAGGGAGAATTCTAAGGATTCTTAACAAGCTCTTCTTCAGAAATTTCCTTTCCAAGACTTCTCAAAGGATTTACTATGTTGGTGAATCTGGAATTTAGCTCGGTGATAGTTTCTCCTTCTTTCATACTGAACATTTCGTATTCTCTCAAAAGGATGTTGATTCTGGATTCTTTTACATGATCAGTACCCTCATAGGTTACTCTAAGTTTATCCCAAACTTCCCTTGCTAACTTGCATCCAGAAACCTTGTTGTACTCATCAGAGTCTAATGCACAGTGGAGTATATTTATAGCTTTTGCATTTACAGCAATATCACTCCAATCGGCATCAATATATTCCTCTTCTATTTTTGGAACTCTTTCATTTTAACAGTTTTCATAGGAACACAAGGACCACTGATAATGTTCCTCCAACAATTTATAACAACTGATTTAATGAAATTTTCCATTCTAGTTTTCCAGTAAGAGTAATTAGAACCATTGAACAACGGTGGTCTAGAAATGGATTGACCTTCTAAAGAGGTAAGAGGAAGTGGGGCTGCCATGGGATCTTTTCTCTTAAGCTGTTAAGCTTTGGTAAGTCAAGAGACTAAGCTCTGATACCAGATTGTGGGTCTCGTGTGTAGGTATGGCACAACCCAAGAGGGGGGGGGGGGGGGGGGGGGGGGGGGTGAATTGGGTTTTCTAAAAGTTTTGCTTTTAAAAATACCAAATTAGAATTCTATTTGCAGCAAAATTAGAATGTATTTATAAGAGACAGATATTCAGTTTAAAATACTCTTACAACATAATTCTAAGATTAGAATGACTATGTGAAGTACAACAATTGAAATTAGAACTAACTCACAAGTCTTCTTGCAAGATTAGAACAACTCAGTGAAGAGAAGTTATCAAGATTAGAACAGCTTCACAAAGCTACTGCAAGTTTAGAAAATGTATTGAATGTAAAATGACAGATTAAAACTTGAGAAGATCACAATACAGAAATCTCGAATTCTAATTTTCTATAGAGATTGGGCTCATTCACATTTAGCAACTGAACCTTAAACAAGTTTGTATTTTTGGAAATTTTAACATTTGTCTAAACAAAATAAAATCAAGCAAAACTTCAGAAAGTAAAAGAAGATGAACACAGAGATTTATAGTGGTTCGGCACTAACTCGCCTACATCCATTCCCCAATATGCATATTGAAATCCTCCACTGTGTTATCTCTTTTCAAGAATAAGAGACAAATCAACAAGTACAAGGAAATAGATTTAATCACCTAAATCTAACCTTAACCCACTAGATTTCATAAGTTCTAGTTGACCTTTCCCCTTTTCTATTTTACAGAGATCAGAAAACTCAGATCAAGACATTAAAATCTCACACATGGAGAAGGTCGCTTGATAACCTAAAACACAATAGCTTCTCAACTAAGCTATTACGCAAATGTATTTCATTTAAAGATCTCTAACCACAACAGATTACAAAAATCTATATGGAAAGAGAGAAATGCAGTCATAAGCATAGAAGAATAGAATACAGATTTAAAAACTCAGAAAACACATATTAGTTCTTCAAAAAGAGATGAAAACAGAAATCCTTTCACTTGGATGATTTTTCTTGAAAACAGAGATGAAAAGAGAAATCTTTTACAGAAATCTTTTCTCTTGAATGATATCTCTTGAAGAGCAAAAGATGAAAAGGAGACAAAGGGGGATTGAAGTGAGAGCTTTGAGAGATTTTGAATGCTTGAATAATGGCTCAAACTCTTGTCCCACCTTAATAAGAAGAAACATAAGCATTTTTATAAAGAGATGACAGTTTATCGTTTAAATTTGAAATTTGCAAGCATTAAATGAGTTCTGTCACATTTTTTGCTAAAGTGAAATGAGGCATAGGGGGTAATAAATATCCCTGTCCTTTGTTTAACACATTGAGGGCAGGTAGCATTGAATGAGGAATGGAAAGTGCATTAAACCATTGTGGTATTTAAAATCAAAAAACAGATTAGCTGTAACAGAGTTCTGACAGCTGAATTCAGAAACTCTGTTGCAGATCAAAATGCAATAAATAGTCGTTTGGGAAGATTTACTCTAGGGATCTTTTGGAAAGAAAAAACGTGGAGAGGAAGTTTTGATCAAATCTTTTAGCTTTTTATATATAAAAAGATTTAAAATTAATTTTTGAATGAGAGAAAAGGAAAATAATACTTTGTGCTTATAGTCATTATTTCTCTCAAACCTACATTACTTGTCTAAGACACATGCCACTAAAAATGCTTCTTCCAAGTCTTCATGGTCTTCATTTAAGTGTCTTGGGTGTAGAAAATTAATTTCTTCAATAAATCTTTAATAACAGAGTCTGCATGAAACATTTTTAGCATAAGAAATAATATATAAATTTATTTAGTTTTAAAATAATTATCAAAATCAAGAGGAGAAATAAATGTTGAGCCAACACATTCTAATGGGTATGTTCAACGAGTAACAACGTGCATCATACGTTCATGAACACTGATCTATACTATATATAAAAGTGAGAATGAGGGGGAGGAATAATAGGATTACCGATAGTGCTCTTAATGAAATTTAAGATATCTTAGCCAATTAGAAAATTACATTTTATTATTAATATATTTATAAAATTATTTTAAGCCAATAATATCTTCTTTACTTACGTGATGAATGAGAGGTTTCAAGTTCAAATCGTCTCTACCACAAGTGTTTTCATTAATTTAGTGAGTGAAGAACTATTCCTTATTGGCAACTCACAGTGTTATTTTATTCCATTAAGTTTCCGAATAGATTAAAACAAATTAAGTAAAAAGAAATTAATTTTCAAATAAATATATATAGATAATTAAGCAATTAAAAATTTAAGTTTTATCTTTGTTAAATTTATTTTTTAATGAATATATATGATAATGATATATTTAAAAATATTTTTATATTTTATTTATTAAATATTTAATTGTTTTAGAATATAGATAAAAAGGAAAGTAAATATTTTTTTATTAATATTTTTTTATGTTTATATGATTTGGTTGGATATATTTTTTTAAAAATAAAATTTTAAATTAATATATAATTTTTTTTAGGAGAGATAAAAAAAAGAAAAAGTATATTATTTTTATTAATATTTTTTATGTTTGTAAGATTTAATTGGATATAGTTTTTGAAAGTAAATTTTAAATAGATTTACATAATAAACAATTGAAAATTTTAATTTAAAAATATATAATATTTTATTGATATATTTATATACCTATATACATTGAAACATTTTTTGTTAGGTGAGCTTTTAAAGAGTTTTCTTTTTAATAATAAATTTTTTTTCATTACTGAATAATTTGCAACTATTAAATTTTTAATATTTTTCAAATATTTTTTCTATATAACTTCTTAATTTTCGAATTTAATCTCATTTATATCTTTTTTAAGTTTGATATTTATATCTTTTTTAAGTTTGATAGAGTACATTACATTACTAATATTGTTGTTTACAACTTTACATATTGATTCTCATGTGGAGTTGAAAATTTTAAGCAATTTATTTTTAGATTATATGCTATTGATAAAATTTCAGTTTAATTTCATCCGACAAAAATAATTAATATGAAAATCAAAGTCATATATTATATTGTCTTTATGTAAAATAAGTCTTGATTTATTAAATTAATGTTATATCATCTCCAAATTATAGAATATTTACGGCATAGTAAATATAAATTTATAGTGATTTTATATAATTTTCTTTTCATGTTATAAATTTTCATTGTATATGTAAAGTGTAATATTAATTAATTGTTGAATTTATTTTAATTCGAATAAAATTTATAATTTAATATTATATAAATAATAAGATTGAACGAGTATATAATAAGTAGATTCAACATGAAACGCACGTCATAAAAGAATTAGTTTATTTAAAAGTCATAAAATAATTAGTTTATTTAAAAATGAAAATGGAGAGGAAAATGTTGGAATTCGCAAAAAAAAGGATATGGAATTTTTAATTTCAAAGGAGGGGAACAACCCCTAAAAAATAAAACTAAGAGCTAACTACTCTATGCCACAATACTCCAACTCTATCAGCATCCAACAACCCTTACACCTCAAAAGAAGGGGTCTGAACCAAATGTAAGCCACAAATCAGAGAGAGAGCTTCATTACACAATTGATCTGCCACACCATTAGCCTTACGGTTTGCTGAAGAAGGTCATAACAAGCAGTTAACAAATTACTAAATCTACCAAAACTTCTATTATTCTGCTTTAGTAAATAGACTAAAGATTGAGAGTCAATTTGCAACTTGATGCACCTAAATCCCTTATTCCAAGCTAGAGACAGTCTCTGGAAAGCACCCCACAACTTAGCTTGAAGAGCTAAGCACACACCAATATTCATTGCAAACCCAAGAACCCAATTGCCATTCTCATTTCGAATCACACCTCCACACCCAGCCACACCTGAACTACTACCCTTGGAGCATCCATCTAAATTCACAGCAACCCAACTAGGAGGAGGAAGCTCCCATGTGATTAACACAATCTTCAGACGGGCTTTGGGAGTAACCAAAACACCATAACAGCTATCCCAAGCTATCTCAACCTCTTTGGCTTTAGCTAGAAAAAACTGCACACTCCTTGGAGGCATAAAAATAAAAGGGTTAAAACACTTCTCATTTCTTAACTTCCAGATCCACCAAATGGTAGAAGTAAACAACACACTCCAAGGAATATCCCCTGTGTCTCTTCTCTTGCAACACAAATTAATGAATAACCAATGCTTTGAAGGCAAATTAAAAAACTATGGGACAATGTCAACTACACAGAGAGAATTCCAAACATTAGAGGCAACAACACAATCTCTCAAAACATGAAGGACACTCTCAAGCTTGTTAGGACAAGAAATACAAGCTGGGTCCAAAATGAAGCCCCTATGAGAATGGAACCTAGTTACACATAATGCTCCTATGTGTAACTAACCATATGAAAGTCCTTATCCGTTGAGGTACCTGCGCCTTCCATATCATAGACCAGAACTTTGACTCCTCCTCATTCACAGAACTTGCAAGCAGAGAATAAGCCGATTTAATTGAGTAAATACCAGAAGGTGTAGATTCCCAAACTTTATAGTCCTAATCCTTAAGCTTAGAACTCAAATAAACTGCTCCCAACTGGTCCATCACATGAGGAGGGAGTTTACCAACCAAAAGATCCCATCGCCAACCAGAACCCGCCTGCCAGTAATCATACACAACGCTATCAACCTCTGACGCAGCCATAGTAGAAGTGGCTATAGAAAGGAGGGGGCCCGCAAGAAGCTAACAACTTCCACGCCTGCATATATAGCCTTCCAAATGTGGGAACTATTCGGCTTACGATTCACTTCCCATGCCACTCTACATTGCATATATTTGCTAGTCAAACAGCATGCCCATAAGGAGTCAGACTGGTGAAGGTACCTCCAAGACAATTTCCCCAGGAAAGCCATATTCATAAGCCTGAAATTACAAATACCAAGGCCACCAAATTTACGTGGAAGCTGAATCGTCCTCCAATTGACCAAATGAAGCCGCTTCTCATTATTTGTCCCAGTCCAAATGAAATCCCGACATAGACGTTCCATCTCTTTGCATTTGCACACGTTAACAGAAAATAACATAGTTTGCATGGCATAGCATGGAATAGATGCTAAAATAGATTGCACAAGTGTCACCCAACTAGCAAGAGAGAGAGTTTTAGCCTTTCAACTAGCAAGCCTATTATGCATCCTATCCAAAATGGAATGAAAGGAACTCCGAGTAATCCGATCATGAACCATGTGAACCCCAAGATACAACCCAAGATCATGAGTAAGAGGAATCCCAGATATATCAGATAATGAAGTAGCTAATTCCCTGCTCACATTGTGGGAAACATAAATTTTAGATTTTTGCAAATTTACTCATTGACCTAAAGCCTGAGAGAAACGATGCAAAATTCCCAAGATGATACCAAGCTAAGCAATCGAAGCTTCTGCAAATAAGACTATATTGTCAGCAAAAAAGAGGTGAGAGACAGCAGGACCTCTCCTTGAAATAGAGAAGGGAGTCCAATGCCCTACAGCCACTGCTTGGCAAATGATATGGGCCAAACACTTAATACATAACACGAAAAGATAGGGAGAAATAAAAAAAGGATATGGAGTTTGATTGGCTAATAATGAATATAAATTATAAAATTCTAATTTTAATTTAATTTTAATTTTAATTTAATTGGTAATATCAGTTTCTTGTTATATTAACTCATAAAGAAAAATTAACTTAATATATTTATTTTTTATTAAAATGTCATTAAAATAACTTGATATTTAACTGATATTACATTTACATTAAAAGATGAAAGTAAATTATTTAGTTATTTGGTATGAAATTATATTTCTATTAAGGAAGTTAACACGTTGATTCCTACATGTGTATGGAAGCATATCTTCAAGGTCAGCATTTATGGGAACTAGTTGTTGGTTTTGATGCAGAGATTCCAGTTGACACTCCTGAGAATGTTGAACCACGAAGGAAATGGAAGATCAAATGTGGAAAGGCTTTGTTTACGTTACGAACATCGATCAGCAAAGAGTTCATCGATCATGTTCGTGATGTTAGTTCCCCAAAGCAAGTCTGGGACACTCTTGAAAGGTTATTTTCCAAGAAGAATACAACAAGGTTGCAGTGTTGGGAAAAAAGCAAAGTATACAGAGTATAATAGAAAGCTAATTAAAAAACAAAAAGAAATTATTGGAACAGGTATGTTATTCAATGGAATGCAAGCCTATTTATAGACTTGAAGAATACAGTAACTGACTAGAAAATATCTCAACAACTAAAGAGAAAAATAAGGCATTCACTTATTCAATAAAAATCTAGAAAACTAAGGAGCACTACTAACAACGTCCCTAAGACCAAGTCTAATATGAGCTGGAATTATGAATTAAATTATTTCAACACACCCCCTTGATTCATAATTGTAGACTCCAAGTTGCAATGTGAATTTGACATGCTTCTCACTAGGAAGTGACTTAGTGAATACATTTGCTAGTTGGTCATGAGTGCTATAATACTTGAAAACTAATTCACCATCTGTTACCAAATCTCTGATGAAATGAAAATGAATATCTATATGCTTGGTTCTTCCATGCATAGCTAGATTTTTTATGATTACAATAGTGGATTGATTATCACAAAAAATTTTAGTTGCATCTTGTTGTTCATGACCCAAATCAACAAGTATCCTTCTAAGCCATAAAGCTTGACAAGCTGCAGATGTGGCTAAAACACACTCTGCCTCTGTTGACAAAAGAGCTGTAATTGCCTGCTTCTTCGAGCTCCAAGTGATGGCTCCTAAACCAAGGTTGAAAACATGGCTTGAAGTACCCTTTCTATCATCCAATGACCCTGCCCAATCACTATTAGTGAAGCCAAATAAAGTGAAATTAGAGACATGTGAGTACCAAATTCTATAATCTGCAGTTCCAGTAATATAACGTAAAACCCTTTTAGCAGCCCCAAAATGTTGTTTTGTTGGATTATATATGAATCTGGAAACAACGCCGATAGTGAAAACAATATCCAGCTTGGTGTGAGTTAGTTAAATTAAACCGCCAACTAAACTTTTGAAATTTTTTGCATCTGCTTTCTCTGTACCATCTTCAAGTTGTAACTTCTCATTTACATTCATGGGAGTTACTACCACCTTGCAATTAACCATGTGGAAACATTTGAGAAGATCTTCTGCATACTTCCTTTGAGACACAAACTCACCATCTTCTCCTTGCTTGACTTCCAAACCAAGAAAATAGTGCAACAAGCCTAAATCAGACATCTCAAATGTATTAATCATATTCTTTTTAAATTCAGCAGCAAGAGAATGAGTGAATCCCATGTAAATTATATCATCTACATAAAAGCACACAAACAGCAACTCATTAGTACCTTTCTTCTTCACATAAAGCGTAGGCTCATTATCACTTTTTTTAAACCCACTTTGCAGAAAAAATGAGTCAATTTTGCTGTACCAAGCTCGAGGAGCTTGCTTCAACCCATAGAATGCTTTCACCAATCTATACACTTTCTCTTCCTTCCCCTAAATAATAAAACCTTCCGGCTGCATAGCATAGACTTCTTCTAATTCACCATTTAGAAACGCCGACTTCACATCAAGATGATAAACAGGCCAATGTAATTGAGCAGCTAAAGCAAGGAAGGTTCTTACTGTTTCAAAATGAGCAACAAGAGAAAATGTATCTTGAAAATCAATGTTGTGCTGCTGCGAGTATCCCTTTATGACCAACCGCGCTTTGTGTTTTTGCACACTCCCATCTACATTATACTTAGTTTTAAATACCAACTTTAAACTAATGGGAATTTTACCACTAGGCAAATCAGTAAGAACCCATGTTCCATTCTTCTCAATTGCCATAATTTCATCCTCCATTGCTTTGACCCATTCTCATTTTCTTGTTGCTTCTTCAAAATGAATTGGGTCTGAAACCATCAAGGCAAAAGTGCAGGACTCATAAATGTCATGAAGGGATTTGAATTTCTTTGGAGGTGCGTTAGTAGATGAAAGGCTAATTTGAGAGGTTTATGAAGTGGTTTTTGGTGTATTTGTTGGTGTATTAGTGGAGCTTAGGTTAGGAGAATTTATGGTGGTATTTAGTGAATGTGGGGAACTTTTGTTTGGTGAATTTATGGGACCAAATTCAGCAGCATTTTTTGACGTGGAATCATCAAGAATTGGAAATTGGATTAATGGTGGTGGGCCATCATGCTTGTCACTCCAATCCACTTTGCATTCTCATAAAAAATTATGTCCCTGTTAATTATCACTTTGCCATTAAGAGGATTATATACTCTATATGCTTTGGATTGAGAACAATACCCAATGAAAATACATTTGACTGATTTTTCATCGAGTTTGTGACGCAAATGAGAATTTACCAAAACATAAGAGATACAACCAAAAATTTTTAAATGACTTACTGATGGCTTTGTACCTCTCTAAACTTCATGTGGTGTGCAATTGGGAACTGCTTTTATTGGTGAAATGTTCAGTAAGTAGACTGCATTTGCAACTGCTTCAGCCTAAAAATTATTTGGCAATCCCTTAGCCTTTAACAAACTCCTTACCATCTCTACAATTGTTCGATTTTTCCGTTCGGCTACACAATTTGCTGAGGTGTATAGGGTGCTGTCAACTCCCTGCGAATGCCATTAGCTTCACAAAAAACATTAAAATGATTGGAACAAAATTCATCGCCATTGTCAGTACGAAGAATTTTAATACTTGCATCACTTTGCTTCTCTACCATGGCCTTGAATTTCCTGAAATTCTCAAAGGTTTCAGACTTGAATTTCAAGAAATAGACCCAGCTCATGCGGCTATAATCATATGTGAAAAGCAAAAAATACTGACTTCCACCAAAAGACTCTGTATTTATAAGCCCACATAAATCAGCATGTATCAATTCAAGACATTTCTTAGCCCTCCAAGACACACCAATAGGAAAAGATTGTCTAGCTTGTTTCCCATAAACACAACTTTCAGATAAATCAAGTGAATTAATCTTAGGTAGTCCCAGAACCATACCTTTGTCACTTAAGAGCTTTAAACCATTGATATTGAGATGCCCATAATGCAAATGCCATAGTTTTGACTCGTCATCAGCACTAGCAACTAGAGCATAGTTTTGCACCTCTGAAACTTCAAGTGGAAACATTTTATTTTCTGTCATTCAGACATTTGCAATGGTCTGCCCCAACTTATCTTTAATAACACACATACCATTATCAAATAATATAGAGTAGCCACTAGTCATTAGTTGCCCCACACTCAAGAGGTTATGAGCCAGATTTGGTACAAAATACACATCATGAATTAATTTGATTTTACCATGACTATTTTGCATAGCTACTGTGCCTTTCCCTTCGACTTGAATCACTTTGTTGTCTCCAAGCCTGACCGTCTTGCGAAAAGCAACAAGCTCTTTGAATTTGTCCTTCAATCCACACATATGATTCGAACAACCACTATTGCCAAACCAAATGTCATTAGAATCATCAGTGCTATCAACATGGGCCATGAATAACTTACTTTCTTCATTATCTTCTTTTGCAAAGTTCATTTGTTTCTCCTTTGCCCAACAATCAGCTTTAACATGCCCATACTGCTTGCAATTGTAACACTAAATATTGCTCTTGTCGCCTTTGTTGTTGCTGTAAGACTGCCTTTGTTTAGCTTGTCCATCATTTCTTCCCCGTCCTCGGCCTCGTCCTCTACCACATCCTTGGCCTTGAAATCCACCTCTACCACGTCCTCTTCCACTAGAGAACTCTCTTTGGTTGGATGAGTCCCCTCTCACTTGAAACGCCTTTTCTTCTTGCTTTTCAAGTGATCGGTTAATTCTAACCTCATGAGTTTGCAATGAAATTTTCAATTCATCAAAAGAAAAACTGGACAAGTCTTTGGATTCTTCGATCGTAGTTAACACATGATCAAATCGTGGAGTCAAACTCCGCAGTGCCTTTGAAACGATAGTTTGATCACTTGGATGTTTGCCATATGAATTCATTTGACTAACAATTTCAAAAACTCTAGTAAAAAAGGATTCTACTAACTCATTGCTCTTCATCAGCAGAGTTTCAAAATCATGCCCTAGATTTTGAAGTTTCATGGCTTTCACTTGAGCTGTGCCTTAAAACTGAACCTGTAATTTTCCCCAAGCCTCTTAGGAAGTAGTTGCTGCTGCGATTCTTGAGAAAGTGCTCTCATTGACAGCTTGCTGAATGAAATACAACGCCTTGTTGTCTTCTTTCTTATTTTCCTTTAACCAGGCCTCTTCGTCAGGATCAGCATACCCATTCTCTACCAAGTCCCATAATTCTTGAGACTTAAATAGAGTCGTCATTTTGATGCTCCAGTAATCATAATTTGTACCATTGAGAATTGGAATAAGGGGCTGTGATATGGTTGTAGAATTGCCATTTGCAACCATGGTGAACTCTCACCTTTTCTCACACTCAAGGTGTTTCCCTCTCACTTAGTGTTTTCTCTCAACTCTCAGTTGATTTTTCTCTCAACTCTCAAATGGTGTTTCTCTCTTCTCTTTTGTTTTTGGAACAACCAGGCTTTAATACCACAATGTTGGGAAAAAAAGCAAGGTATATAGAGTATAATAGAAAGCTAATTAAAAAACAAAAGAGACTATTGGAACAGGTATGTTATTCAATGGAATGCAAGCCTATTTATAGACTTGAAGAATACAGTAACTGACTAGAAAATATCTCAACAACTAAAGAGAAAAATAAGGCATTCACTTATTCAATAAAAATCCAGAAAACTAAGGAGCACTACTAGCAACCTCCCTAAGACCAAGTCTAATATGAGTTGGAATTATGAATTAAATTATTTCAACAAGCAGTTCTTGGAAAATGAATTGGCCATGACCACACAAGAAGGCATGTCAATCTCAGAATATTTTGTGTGGGTTAAAAATATTTGTGCTTAGTGTAAATGCAGAATGGAGAAAGAATTTTGTTTTGTATTTTGTTAATCCTTTCTATGAAGTATCGTGGCTATTAAATAGCCAATTACAAAGGATTATAACAACTACAAATTAGGAGGATTGTGTTCAAAAACAAATCACAGGACTAGTAGAAATCAAGGAAATAACAGATTACAAGAACAGAAAATATTTACAACAT
>CANUEP010234727.1:0-38653 GCA_947857235.1 Jatropha podagrica
CTGAGTCAGAATTGTTGACTCTGATTATAAAATGAATAATGTCATTATATGGGCTTACTATTGTGTCAGTTAAATGATAGTAGGAATGGATTTTGGATAGTTTAGGCTTACTACGGGCCTCGGGGGCCTTAAGCTTACCCAAGTCCTAGTGCCGGTCCGGCCCACGATTTTGGGTCGTGACAATTTGACTATTTTATATTTTTATATCTATATATCTTTATTATTATGTTTATACTTATTTGCAAAAATTTTATATATATCTATATATAATGTGGTTACTCTATTTTTTATATAAAAATTTATCTTATATGTATAAAAAAAATTTAATATAATGTACGATAATAAAGTAATAAAATAATTCGTACTAGCGTAGATTTTTATCTAATTTATTTATAAAATTTAAATTTTATTTTAGTTTAAAGAGAAAAACATTGGAGTCCGGTGTGATGTTTTTATTTTTATTGCATTCAATTATTTTATTATTAAATTTAATTTTAGGCTCTTTATAAATTCTATCAATACACAAAAATTTACATAAATATTGAAATATACAATAGTATTATAAATTTATAATCCAATTATTTTGTTATTAGTTATTTGGTTAAAACTTAACAACTTAAAAAAAAACTTTAGAATCCTAACTTCATTTAATAATCACATTAAATTTAATTTATTTAAAGAGATGGATTTGACATTGTAGCTCATGATTCTATAATAACATATTTAAACACTAATAGTTATTTTCATTGTAATTTCTATTATGTAATTTTTAAGAAGTCATTATTTCTTTTCTATTGAAATTTATTGTAATTTCCTATTGATATCTTAATTTTTGTGTTTTCAAAAAAAATATCTTTGTTATTTGGTTAATTTATTTCTTTTTATTTATGGTATAAAATAATTTCATTGGTATAAAATAATGATTGTTGTTTATTCATCGGATTAAATATGTTTTGGCATCCAAACAAAAAATGTTAGCTTGACAACAGGACTGCCTAATTACAGTAGAATGAGCTCAAGCTCATGCACAGGTGTGATTAATTCATTAATTTGCCAAAGGTAATATCAAAATAGTCATTATCAGTTTCCAAAGTGGCAAAGCCGTACATAAAACTTATTTTGATATATATAACAAAGACAAACTTTTCCATATAGATATATAATAATAAAACCAACATACAAAATTAATTAAACATATTGTTCATAATCAACTAATATACATGTTTTTCTTTTTTTTTATTTAAGAGCATGACTAAGGACATTGTTTCTAGCAGTTTGGAGCTTGGAAAGAGCATTTCTGATACTGATGCGACCATGAGGAGAAATTGCAGAGCAAGCTAACCCAATCCCAAGAATTGTGATCAAACAATCTTGTATTGTTTCAGATTTTCCATCATTCTCAAAATTGTTCATAAATGGTATCAGCTCAGGGTCTAGCACTTGTACTGTGTTAGCAGGGAAAGCTGATTCCACCCATCCAACAAGAGTTTGACCACAAATGAAAATGTCATCAGTCGGGGCCTTGCTTGTAAATAACTCTAATAGCATCACTCCGAAGCTGTATACATCTCCAGCTGTTGATGGTTTTACTCCTAGCCCATACTCTGCATATGTGTTAATTAACCAAATAAGTGTTCATAAAATTATTTACATAAATTTAGGTCAAGTTCTTGAAATAAAATTCAATTTTTCTATTTGTTTGGTTAATAATATATTTTAGTACATTACAATAATGATATTTAGGGGTGAATATTCAGTTAACTGAATTTTCTACTGATCGCTTTTTCTTCTTCTTTTTTTTTTTTTTTTTTTTTTTTACATCTCTAGAATACTAAATTTAGCAGCAAAACATGACCAAAATGGAATATTTTGATTCGATATTCAATTATAACTGAATTTCTATTTAAGTTTTTGAAAAACATTATAGGAATAGAATATCTTAGATTCAGACATTTATGTTGTTAAAGAAATCTCAACGATAATTGAATGAAAAGAGAATACTATGAAGGTGCTAACCTGGAGGTATATACCCTGTGGAACCCTGAAGGACATGAGTTGAGCTGATTGAAGTTTGATCGGCCATTTTCTCTATCAGCAACCTGGCTAGGCCAAAATCTCCGATTTTTGCAGTCATGTCTTCATCCAAAAGAATGTTATTAGGCTTCAAATCACAATGCACGATAGGAACTTCACAGTCATTATGCAGGTAATCCATTCCATTGGCAACATCAATAGCCACATTTAATCTTTCCACAAGATTTAGCCCATCTCCATTGTCTTTCCTTTTCTTGCCTTGAATCCAATCTTGCAAGCTCCCATTGCCAAGAAACTCATAGACTAGAGCAAAAAATTCTATATTCTTTAAGTCCATACTTAAGCAAGAAGTAATCAACTTAACAAGATTCCTATGCCTTGTATTTCTTAAAGCCTCACATTCTGCAAGGAAGATTTTTTGAAATCCGGTTTTTGTGACATCTATGACTTTGATTGCCACACTAGAACCATTTACAAGGCAACCTTTGTAAACTAATCCAAACCCACCATTTCCTATCAAATTTTGCTCATTGAAGTTATCTGTTGCCTGGCGAAGCTCATGGTATGAAACCAACCGATGCTTCTCCTTTATTGAGCTCGAGGAATTATTAATCTTTGATTGGCTTCTCCTCTTTAAATAGGATAAGCAAAAAATTAAAAAGCACAAAGCTAATGCGGCCATTATAGGGACAATGATATAGACTTTAATTATTCTTCCTCGACCACGAGCTGGTTGACATGCGAAATGCAAAGAAAGCTTTGGATTGCCTTGTACTTGGATTTTAGAGAGATTTTTGAATATTCCACCACAAGGAATTGTTCCTTCCAGGTCATTAAAGGCAAGATTTAAGGATTGAAGTGCTTGTAATGTTTCAAGGTCAACTGGAATAGAGCCTGAAAAATTGTTATAGGATAGGTCTAGGCTTCCTAGCCCTTTCACTTCGCTTAGAGTTCGTGGAATAGCGCCTGAGAATTTGTTTCTTGAAATATATAATTCCTCCAAGCTTTCGCAACTTCTGATTGAGTTGGGAATATTACCTGATAAGCTGTTACTGGAAAGGTCAATGGTAACAATACTCCCTAGAAGTCCAATTTCCTCTAACAAATTCCCACTCAAGAAATTGTTAGACAAGTTTAAGATTGAACTTAAACTTGGGAGATTGAGAATTTCTTTAGGTATTGTTCCATTAAGCTTGTTGTTGGATAAGTCCATAGAAAGCAGACTATGGAAATTGCCAAATGTAGCAGGAATTTGACCCATTAATTCATTTCCTGAAAAATCAATTTGGTTTAACTTGTGTAGATTCCCAAGGGAATCTGGAATTCTTCCTCTGATTTCATTTCCTGCCAAACCCAACATTTGAAGATTCTCTAATTGACCAATTTCGGGTGGGATTTCACCGCTAATATAATTATAGCTCAAATTTAACAAAGTTAAGCTATTAAGATTACCGATTGAAGATGGTATAGTACCATATATAAAGTTCCCTCCCATATAAAATTTCATCAGTTCCTTGGAAAGATTCCCAACAGATTCTGGAATAACACCCTGCAAAAGGTTTCCATCAATAGAAATGTATTTTAAATGGGTACTATTTGTTAAAGAATTGAAAAATCCAAGACCGTCAACTCCTGAGCTAACAATTCTATTGAAACCAATATTATACATTTCCAAAAACGGAAGATTTTCCAAGCCTGGTGGGATTGTTCCTCCAAGAAGATTATGTGCCATCCTAATGACTTTTATATCTGTAAGGTTATGCAAAGAAGCAGGAATTGTTCCTCTAAATTTATTGAAGCAAAAAATTAAAACTAAAAGATTTGGTAGGGTTAAACCAATATCACTGGGAAGTTTACCCCGCAAACTATTTGAAGCTAAGGCCAACTTAACTAAAGAAGACATGTTGTAAATAGAGGAAGGAACCAAACCAGTAAAATTATTTACAGTCAAATCGAGAACCTTCAAGTTCTGAAGACGGTTCAAATCACCTGGTATATTACCACTAAGAGAATTAGTACCGAAAATCAAATCTTCTAATGAAGAAAGATTTGCTATTGATGATGGAATTGCACCAAAAAGACGATTCTGCCCCAAGTTCAAAACTTTAAGGCTAGTAAGCGAAGATAGTTGCTCTGGAACTCTTCCTGTTATCTGATTCAATGACAAATCAAGCATTGCGAGTTTGGTCAAGTTGCTTATATTCCAAGGTATTGAGCCTTGTAAGCTGTTGGAACTTATGTTTAGTACTTGAAGGCTAAAAAGATTAGAAATTTCATCAGGAATATTTCCAGTAAGTTGATTGCTTTGAAGCTGAAGAGATTCAAGGAAGGAGAGATTGCCTATGTAGGGACTAATGGAGCCAACGAGACCAAAGCTGGATAGGTTCAGACTAATCACTCTTTGGCCAAACCTGTTGCAAGAAACTCCTGTCCAATTGCATGGAGAGGAGTTTTGGTTCCATGAAGATAGAGAATTTAAGGACTGTGAGCTTATTTGGGACTTAAACAAGATTAAGGCATCCTTGTCTGTCTCTAAGCTTAGGGCAGCAGATTTTGAAGAAAGAAATATGTAGTTGGAAGATAGAAGGAGATTTAATAAGGTAAGTGCTTGCACGAAATGGGATAGAAGAATAAGACTCATTTCCATGGGTTTCTTGTTTTAATTTAATTTGCTTGGTGGTGAATATGCCTACCCTTCCATGACGTATTTATAGCAATTAGCCACAAAATTGGTTGGCTTCTTCTTTCTTTCTTTTCTTTTTATTTCCGCGACACAAAATTGGTTTCCATCCTTGTCTTTCTTTCTTTTGACGTATTTAATTTGCTTGGTGGTGACTATGCCTACCCTTCCCCGTCATATTCATTAGTGTCAGAGACTATGTCTCCAAACTGATTTTAAGTTTAACTGCGAAGTTATGATTTAGTGGGTAACATTGGCTGGACATATGAGTACTAACACACCTATAAAGAGGGATAAACATTTATACTATGACTAAATCTCGAGCTGCCCTGATAATAGAGTTCGGATATCAATTATTTATATAAAAAAATTGTCTTGAAGTTTGGAGCGGTTAAATTGTATTATACGTGTATTGCATTAATTTTAAATTCTATGTTTCAATAAAAGAAATCAATTTTGAAAATAAATATAATGAATAATAAAAATTTAAATTTGAAAAAAAAAAATAATCAGATAAATTAATATATTTTTATCTTTCATTTTTTAGAAATTATTTTATTTAGAAATATATGTTGCTTTCAGAACATTAAGAAATAATAATTATTTTTTCACTTTTATCATTATCTTCAATAAACACAATAACTATCGTCTATAATTTCTTAAAATTCATTTCATCACCTTTCTCTTTCTCTCTCTTAATTTTAACAGCGGAATAATGGAAAGGGAAATATTGAAATTAAAGTAATTAGGTAAAATAAAGGGTAATTTAGTTAATAATATAATTTTTTAATTTTATAGTGTAAATTATTGTTTTCTCAAATTTATAAATATGCAAATTTGAAATTTGCATCCCAAAACGGGTTTGAAGAATTATGGCTTATACATCAATGTTAGTGAGGTTTTAAACTTAGAAATTGGCTCAATGCATAAATTTATCTTTGTAGTTTTTATGGAAAATTCTATAGCACTCTAATTTTATTTGATTCATTGAACACTTCAACTTATAAAATTACATATATTAAACACTTTAATTTAACGTATTGAATATCTCAACTTGTAATATTAATTCAATTAAATAATTATTTGATAGTTAAAAATTGTGATCATTTTTCTAAAAATTATATTAACCACTAAGTTTTAAAAATTTAAAGTTCACGATGCCACTAAGTTTTTTTAAACAAAATTTAAAAATTAAATTATGTATTTATGCAACACATAAAAGCTACATTGTAAATATTTGATAATTTTTTTAGCCAGCAGCTGATATTGAAGTCTCGAAACATAGTTAATTTATTAAATACTTTGTAGAGTTTTTTTATTAGTTAGTAACTGAATCTTATTTATATTGTATTTCATTTTCATTAATCTTAAAAAATAATTATTAATAAATTTGTTTTTAAAACTAATATTTTTAATGATCATTTTATTTAAATGTTTGGAGTGCTAGGTAGAGTGACCCTTACTTAGTCTGTCCTTGCTGTCATGCATGTTTACACTATGCAAACGGTTAGAATTCCAACTGCTATCTGTGATGAAATTAAAAAGATCTGCCGAAGATTCATTTGGGAAGGGACTAGTAATGCTCATAAGCCTAATTTGCTTGCTTGGAACAAAATGTGTATGGGCTGAGAAATTGTTGATTGGTTAATAAAGCTTTCTTGATGAAGATTGGGTGGAATCTTTTAGCTAATAAGGATGCTTTGTGGGTTAAAGTGCTATGTTCTAAATATAGAGTCAGAGGCTTGGACAATGGAGAAAATGCGAGGAACTCTAGGTGTTCGCACCTCTGGAAGGGGGTTCAAAGTGTTTGGGCTGAAGTGTGTAACGGTATTACCTGATCTATTGGAAAGGATGCTGAGGTCAGATTTTGGTTAGATAATTGGGTTCCCGGAATTGGCAGAGTATTCTATTGATGAGATGCCGGCTTCGTGCTTAGATTGGAAGCTCAAGGATTTGGTAGATGACAGTGGAAATTGGTTGTGGTCCAAGTTTGATTACTTGCTGAATTCTTCAGTTATTTTGTCAATTGTTGCTGTTCATTTAATTAAATATTTTTATTTATAAAATATATTAAAGTGAAAAATAATATATTCGTCTGAGAATATATATATATTGATTGTACAATATAATATGTGAAAACAATTACATCATGATCATTTTAAATAATATTCACTATATTAATAATTACTTTGTAGCAAAGAAAATTTGAAATTGAGACATTTCACCCCGCGCATCAATATATATATATATATATATATATATATATATATATATATATATATATATTCTCTAAAAATTGCCAAGTGAAATTGTTATATAATGTCATGTAGGATTAAAAAAATTAAATTATGCCACATTAAATTCCAAAATGTTTTAAAATTTTATAATTAGGGTATATTAATTGTTTTGTTTTAATTTTTTGTCGATTGAAGTTAATTTATAAATAAATGCTAAAAAATAATAATCAACAATATAATAAGAAATAATAATCATTTAAATTAATAAATAATTACCAAAAAAATAGTCAGTTAAAAATCATAATTTTTTATTTAACTATATAAATAACTAAAATTAAATAGAATATTTTATTTTGTATTATTATTATTATTATTATTATTATTATTATTATTATTATATTTCTCAAAAATGATTTATTATCATAATTACAATTTATAAATTTTTAACTAGATTTATTAAATTAAATTTAAACATTGCAAATTCTAAAATTATTTATCTACAAATCAATTTAATAAAAATTGAGATATAAGAATTTAAATTAAATGTTAAAATTAATGTTTATTAAATTATTTATGCATAGCACAAATATATAACCATAGAACAAAAAAGGATTGCATCTTTTAATTTTATGTTAGTTGTGATTAATTTATATAATAATGTATATAATAAATAATTATTTATTATCAATATATTTATCATCATTTGAAATTATTAATAATAAAAATTTAATTAAAAAAAGAACTATATGTTTCGATTTCAATTCAAGTCATTTAAAATTAATTTAAATAAACATTTTACGTAATAAAATGTAATAATATATATATATATATATATATATATATATATATATATATATATATATATAGTTTTTAAACTATAGCTAGAATATGTTTTTCAAAATAAGAGTTTTATTGTGCATTTTATTTTATTTAAAATTTTTAAATTGTAATTCACCAAGTAGTTTTTAAATTGAAACATTTATTATATGGTTCAAATTAGTTGAATTTATTTATATTTTTAAAAAAAATTAATTGAGTTTAACTATGATTTAAATATTATATAAAAAATTTCAAATATAGCTTTAAAACAAATGTAGTTCGAAGAAATTTATCACAATTAGATTTTTATACTAAAAATACATGTAATATTTGTTTTAGATATAATTTAATAAAAAAAGAGAAAATACACGTATTTCAGATAAATAGAGTAATAAATTCAAACAAAATTAATATATTACAACAATTAAACATCATTAATAATCGAAAAAACTTAAAATTAATAAAAAAAATTATATATTAAAACCATACAAGCATGCGCATAATGTTGGTTTCCTATAAAAGGTAGGAAATTGATCATCCCATTGTTAGGAATTGGAATTGGAATTGGAATTGTGATCTTAATTCCATTATATGGTTAATTACATCATACCAAACATGATTTTAGTGTAATTTATATTACATAAAAAAATACATGTATTGCACATTACATCAAGCACATATAATACTAATTACATCAAGTTACTCCAATAAAAATTTACCATTCAAAGTTATTTAACATTACCACCTCACCACCATAAACCACCAACATCACCATCGCTCCACCACCACTATAACTACCACCACCGCTTAACCACTATTTTGCCACCCTTACCACCTTCTCAACCACTACCGCTTAACCACTATTTCGCCATCCCTACCACCTTCTCAACCACCATGACCCCTGCTCCACCACCACCACCTCTGTGCTACAACTACAACCATTCTCACCATCACCTCAACCACCACCATCATCACCGCTCCATCACTCTCACCACCACCATTGCGCCACAACTACCACCATCACCACCAACGCTCCACCACTCCTACCACCACCACTACTTCACCACCTCAACCACTATCAGCTCAACCGCCACCACCACCTCAATCACACTATCACGACAAGCACAACCACTACTCTACCACCGCCACATAATAAGAGTTATATTTTGGTGTTTGATATGTAATATAAAATAAAAATTATATTTTATTATAGAAATGAGAAGAATAGAATGAAAAATCAATAAAAAGATAAAAATACCCCTAATTTTGTATTGTAATTTAATTTATTCAATAAAAATATATGAAAAAAGTTAATTTCTAATTACTTAATTAACTTCTAGTTTGTTATATTACATTAGGGGTGAGTATTCGGTTCGGTCAATTTGATTAATTCGGCCAATTTGGTTTGGTGAATAAATGTTAATTTAAAAAATTAAAATTTTGATGGTCGATTAAAAATTAATTTAACTGAATTAATTAAATTAATCGACTTTCAAAACTATATATTTTGGTTAAATAGTTAATAAAATTAAAAATTAAAAATATTTCAGTTTTTATTTTGATTAGGTAGTAAATAATAATTCCGTTTAATTTTATTTCAGTTAAAGTTGATTAATCATAAATTTCAGTTAAATTCAATTAGTTGATTAAGTTTTTATTTTCTTAAACTTTAGTTTAGTTAAAAATCAAAATTAATTCAGACAAAATGGTTTGATTAAGTTCGGTTAAATTCGGTTGAGTAAAAATTTTTTAATTAATTTATTTTGGTAACAAATTTTACTTAAATTGATCAAATTGGCCAAATGATCATCCCTAAAATTATATTTTTTTTTTTAGGTTACCTTATTTTAATTTTTTAGTTCAAATAAATTTATAAATCTAAATAATCTTTGATAGCTTAATATAATAAATAATTTTTAGTTCATATATTTCTTTTATATTAATAATGATATGGTGGTGGTGGTGGTGGAGCAGCAGTGGTGGTGACGGTGATGGTAGCGGTGGAGTGGTGATGGTGGTGTGATTGATGGTTGTGGTAGAGTAGTGATGGTAGTGATGATGGTAGAGTAGTAGTGGTGGTATTTTAATTATATTATATATTTATAAATAAATATAAAAATATAATGATGATTATATTTCATAAATTTTATCAATTATATTACTAAATATAATAATAAAATGTTGATTCCATTTCATTCCATTATATTTTTCATTACATTATATTGCATTTTATTCAACTAAACATAGCCTAAATTGTTATTTAATTACTTTAAATTTTTTTCACTTTTTCTTTGAAGGTTAATGTGTTTTTTTTTAGTTTTGGGAAAGGGGATACAAACCCGAATTTATTACTAGTGTATATACTTCCCACTAAACTATATATTGGTACGTAGGTTGATGAGTTTTTATAGTTATAAAGATATTATATTCACCTGATTTCTCTTAATTAATCAAAATATTAAATAATGTATTAAAAAATTATCTTTGGCCTAAGAAATTAATAATTTTTTCATAATTTAATGGATAAAATTTTAACGGCATTTAAAACTGGATCAAACTCTGACTCAGTGAACGTGGCAGGTTTTGACTAGTTCGACTTCAGCAGTCAGCATCCAATGTGTCACCAACTTATGACACAGTGGCATTAAAGATGTGTCGCTATGAGCTTTTTTGTTTTCTATTTGTTGGTTAGATGCATTGCCTTTGATCATTTGGTCCCAACCCAATTGATGGTGGCTTTGCAGGACTAAGAGAGATGTATCTTTATCCTCTTCTTTTTTTCTTTCCCCATAAGAAAACAACATATCCATAAATAACATTAATTATCTAATTATTGATTTTAAATTTTATTATCATATTTGTTTAGAGTGAAGATATGATAATCAACTCCAGTTTATATAAAAATGAATTTTTTATTCATTAAATTTTAAAAATTATATTGAGAAAACTGCAGTTTTTAATTTTATTGGAAAAATTTTCACTTAATTAATTTTTTAATGATATTTTATAAATATTGTTTTAAAAGTTGACACTGTACATGTTATGGTCTAGCCGGGAAAGAAGAGTTAGATTATGCAAAAATGTCCAGTACGACGACGTAAGATCAGCATTGAATTGACCAACTAAGTTGAAGAGACCAAGTCATGTCCAACATCACATCATCAAATGGAAATTTATTACACGAATAGAGTTATCATTATCACTAAAACATTAAATAAATATCTGTTAAAAATTATCTTATACAAAGAGAAATAACCCCAAATACATTAATATTTTCTCCAAGTCATATTAAATAAATTGATTAATTTCTGGTGGGAATAATAAATTTAAAACCGATTCATCAAGTTCTTTCATTATCTAAGAAATAGGTCAAGTCTTCACTTCTGTTTCCAACTATTATTCTAATGAACTTTATTTACGGATTGGAAAGATTCAAATGCATGAGTAATGGAAAAACATTTTTTCTAAAAATAAAGACAAAAAATATTGAAATCCAATAGAAGATTGCTTATTATCAGAGTGTTTACTGTTTTAGGTGTGTGAATTTAAGAATTTTATGAGGTAAAAGAGATATTTTGATGCTACTAAATCGAGAGATTGGATCTATTTAGTAAAATTAGCTGTTTTGATAACTGTTAGCTATTTTAGCGTCTAATCGTTAGCTGTTTGAATAGTTTTTCGTAAAAAGCTGAAAGCTAAATATTATATGAGTTAATTTCTAAAAACAGATTCAAATGTTATGTTACCGGATATTATAGCATTATCATTAAAAACTATTTCAAAAGTTGTTACAACAATTGACTCTTTGGGTATGTTCGATGATATTAATTGTTTTAGTGTCTGTTCGGCAAAATTAATTGTTTGTATAGATAGTAACTATTTAAGTAATTTTTCATAAAAAGTTAAAAACTAAATATCATAGGGTTAACATTTTGTAAAACGTTATCTTTAACCTCTAAAAATTAATTCAAATGATATGTTATCAAAAACTATAAAACTTATATTTGGTAGCAACTTTTAAATAGTCAGTCAAAACGTTATTTTTTATAGTGTTTGGTAACATAATATTCAAACTAGCTTTTAATGGTTACGATAGTGTTTGATAACAAGTTAACCCATGTAACATTTAACTTTTTAGTGTTTTATGAAAAGTTAATCAAATAGTTAATAACTAAACGCTACTAAAACAACTAACGGTTATCAAAACAGTTAATTTGCTAAAAATACCCAATAAAAATAAATAAAAAAATAGCCTATTTAAAAATTATTGTTGAACACAGTCTAACTGTTAGCTATTGTTACAGTTGTTAGTTGTTCTATTAGCTTATTATCTTCTAACTATTAATTTTTAGTTGATAACGATTTATATAGCGGTTTAAATTAGAAATGTACTGTAAAAATAATTATTTAATTTAAAATGATACTATTGTCATTGTATCTCTTTCAATATATAATAAGAATTTGAATTATATTTTTATAATTTCAAATTTATTTCAATTTATGGGGATAAAATTTTGCAAAATAACTTCACTATTACTTCTCGATCCTATAATTCTTATCTTGCTCTCATTTTTAATCAGTTTTAAATTGTTGTCTTGTCTCCTTTTCAAAAAATAAATAATATTTAAATTTTGATATTTTCTCTTATTTAATATAATTATCTGTTAATAAATATAATAGTCAAACAAATATGGACCTTTATTCTTGCATGAAAATTCTAATTAAATAAATATTTGATTATAATTTGACTAATTTTAATATTTATAATTTAATTTCAATGGCTATTAATATAAGGGTATATTAGAAAAAATAAAATATAATTATAAATGAACTATATTAATAAAATTTTCTTAATTTACGTACAAGTAAAAGTCAAATTGAGACAAAATTATAGGAGCAAGCAAGTATAATTTTGCAGAGACAAAAATAAAGCTATGGACTGACTATTCAGTTAACAGATAAGTGTCCAACATGAAGACTTAGGGTCAATATTGAAGTGATCAATTGAAGAGTATCAGAAAATTAATTTTATGATCAAGGTTATTAATTTTATTATTATTTAGACTATCGAACTTGGATTTTGAGTTAATTAAAAGTGTAAAAAAAAAAAAAAAAAAACTTAATTTGAAAAAATCGATCAATTGCAATTGTCAAGAGAAAAACGATATATATATATATATATATATATATATATATATATATATATATATAATTAATAAAGTCTTTGACTTCATTTTAACTAATACATTTTATCTTTTTTTTTATTTGATAATCACATTTAATTGTCTTAATATTTTGAGTCCTATTAAATATATTTTTTTATTATTAAGAAAGCTAGAACAGAGAACTTATCATATCCGAGTGATTAAACCTAATTCAATATGAACAGATCTTAGTTTAGGATGACAAGAATAGAAGGAAACTTATCAGCCATCCTTTAGCTAGTACTCCCTAAAACACAGACTTCACTCAACTAGCGGCTGTGATACCCCATGAACTACCAGATTTGCAGACTTCAATTTGAAACATAAACCAGCCACTGAGACCAATAGAAGGAAACTTATTTTTAGCCTTTAACAACTCAAAGCTTCTGAATTTAAGCATATCGACAACCTCTTCTGGATTCTATCTTAGATCACTTAACAACTTTGTTTCTAACTATCCAAATAGACAAAAAAGTTAAAAGCATAATAGAATTCTGGATACCACGACATCCTAACCAAAAAAAAAAAAAAAAAAAACTCTGCAACTACCAGCTCAAGTCTACTAAGGAAAATGGCAGAACACACATAACATCCAACCATCCTAGCACACCCATTCACACACTTCTTACAAAAGAACAAGATAAGAGGACATGCTCAACTAATTCAATTTTATCATCACAAAAAGGACAAACACACTCCTGCAAATTCAATAAAATTTGACGTCTAAACAAGGAATTCTGTTTAGGATTACTCTCCAAACAAAAAAGGAAACTTTCCATAGTATTAAAGGAGACTGAAGTTGTTTTACATTGTAAGGAACATTTACCTCAAACTGTTCCATTAAAGAAGATAAATTTTCACCGGAAAATTACATCAATTGCTGAATGTCCAGATTACTTGGTCTTTTGTACTCGGAATAACTGTCAGCCTATCCACTTTCCTAATTAACTGGGTCCAATACTCTTCTTCAAAATTTCTAAAATCACGCAGCCATTCTAATTTCCGAACCGATATACCATTAGCAAAGAAACCACAGACACAGATCTTACTCCTTTTATTTTTCGTTAATCTAAAGAGTCTGGGGAACAAGGAAGAGAGAGGAACATCATCAATCCAAAAATCCAACCAGTCAATTACCATTTCCTAAAATCCATCTGAATCCCCCCTTAAAAATGGTTTTTATAGAGGAAGAGATACCAACAGAAGCTATATCTCACCGAATTGGAAATAATTTTTTCTAGTACTTTAACCCCAAATTTGTATTCCACAGCCATTCATTACCATACTTTGAAATTAAAATGTGTTTCCATAAAAAACCATTTCCCGATTTAAATCTCCACCACCATTTTACCAAAAGAGCAATAATTTTGCGTTTAAAATTAGGAATACTGATTCCACCGAAAGCCTTACTGCAACAAATAGAACTCATGGCCACCCAGTTTAAAAGCCTCTCATTCTCTAGCCCTTTACCCCATAAAAACCTTCTCTAGATCGATTCAATTCTTTTAATGACAGAAGAAGAAGCTTTGAAGATAAACATGTAATACAAGGGTAGGGAAGACAACACTGATTTGATCAAAGCTATTCTTCCTCCGTAAGAAAAATTTCTTGCTTTTCACAACGATAATCTTGATTCAATCTTCTGAATCACCACATGCCAAGAAGCAAGTTTTCCAGGGCTGCTACCAAATGGAATACTCAAATATGATGTAGGCAAGACATTCGGGATGCACCCAAGAGTGGTTGCAAGGTTATTCAATTTAGCTTCAGAAATGTTCACACCAAATAGTTTACTTTTATTGAAGTTAATTTTTAGCCCTAACAAGAATTGAAAGCACAAAAGAATTCTCCTTAAATTGCAAATTTAGCCCTTATCTGCAACATTAAAAATCACAGAGTAATCTGTAAATTGAAGGTGGGAAACTATTACCTCATCATCCTCCACTTTTACGCCTGACAAAATACCTTTTCAATAGAATTTCTCAAGAGAATATTAAGACCTTCAACCACAATAAGAAAAAGAAAAGGTGAAAGGGAATCTCCTTGTTTGAGACCCCTACACATAGCAAATTCCTTTGTAGGGCACCCATTTACCAAAATCGATAATCTACAAGTCTTTAAGCACTCCTTTATCCAACTTCTCTATCTTTTGCCAAAACCCATGTTATCCATCATAGATGGTAGAAAGTTCCAATTCACCGAATCATAACCCTTTTGAAAATCAGCCTTGAAAAAAAAAACTGACTTAATCTTCCTTCTCTTCTGTTCATGAACTAAGTCATTACATTGTAAGATACCATCTGTTATTTGATTACCCACCACAATAGCAGTTTGGTTCTGTCCAATGATAGAATTCATAACCCGCCTCATCCTTAAAAAGAGAGTTTTGTTACCACTTTCCTAATGCTTCCTTGGCCTATAATCGGACAGACATTGAGGAGACGAAATCTTTGGGATCAACATTATAAAACTTGGATTCATACCTTTAGATAACTTTCCATAATCATGAAAGTAAAAAATCTAAAAACATCTTTTTTTATTATTTCCCAGCAATTTTTGTAGAACTCTATTGTGTACTCATCGTATCACACCTTGCCTTATTATAAAATAGAACATTTAATTAAATAAATACTTAATAAATATACTAAAAGAGACCTAACAACTTTTCATTCATTCATTTTTATCTTGTAAAAAGTAAATTTAATTATTGAAAAAAAATTTAAACTTTATTTAAGACCTTTTACTTTTTATAAAGAATGTCTTCTTAATAATATATATATATTCTATTAGATACACAAAAAGAAATTAACTTCTATCAATTTAATTAAAATAATTATGTAGTTATAATGTTTTATACAAAAGACCAATTTCATTATCAAGACATAACAATCTCTAAACCCAATTAGGAACAGTTGCATATTGAATCGACTTTATTCTTTTTATTTATAACTATTCAACAATACAAATACATATATAAATATATAACTTATGTTATAAAACTTTAGTACACATGTTTGCTCATATACATGACATACTCTATTAAGATTTTTATACATCATACACTATTCAAAAGAATTATAATAATATGTTGCTTACTCTTAATGAAGTGAACTTTCAGAATTGACAGGCCTCGCTTTCCTGCTTTTCCCCTTATCTTTTCTACGATGGTAAAAAAATATTATCGCTAAATAAATTATTTAGTGGTACATATATATAATTTAAAATGTAATTTAATATTTCTTTCAATATTAACAATGGTTATAAATAAAATTTCATATAAAAATATTTTATTTGTATACCTTTATTTTTAGATCAATTTCACTTAAAACTCAATAAAGAGTTTTATAAAAAGATATTTTAACAATAACAATAGAAATAAAAATCTGTTGCTTGAAATTCAGTAATTACCCTATATAAAAATGATAGAATAATATCAATACTATCTCAATAAAGCATTCATTCCAGAATTTAACAATATTTCATTTAGTCTCAACAATCTAGATAGACTAAATCTGAAGAGCCATTAGAATTTAATGTGCACATCTAAACCAGCAATCTACAACCTCAATAAGTGATTTTTATCTAAACAGAAGAGAGAGTTATCTACGATCTCATCATAGAGAGAGCTGTCTACAATCTCAATATGAAGGGAGTATTATCATTTCCATATCAATTATAATATCAATTTCAATAAATGAAGTGATATCAGGTAATAACCATATCTATCAATTGTTGTGAAGACTATAAATCATTTTATTCATATAACAATATTAAAATTATATTGGGCAATATTTCATTTCACAAACACCGTTAAAACATTCAATCACTGTCACTCCTCAAACAACAAATAATAAGTGATTAACATTCTTTTTTTCGTATAAATAGAATTTTCAATTTAATCATTTCAAAAACTATATTATATTGAATAACATATCTTTTCCTTCAAAATCCATAAAACTAATATTTCAATAATTTCTTTAAAGAAATAAATCATTTTATAAAATATAAGTGAAATAATCTATATTTAACTTTAATTAAAATAATAAATTAGTATTGCACTAACCTGCATTGAGAGGTCCCATTAAGTTTTCTTCTCTATTTAAAACCCTTAAGCCATTCTGTAAGATTTATCTCAACCTATAAATAAATAACACAATATACTTTAATTATTTGTTTTCAATTCTATATTGCTATTTAAATTCTTAGTATTCTTAAATTTAGTTTACCTTTATGTTTCATTACATCAATATCATAATTTATATTCATAGAAATTCAATTGAATTACATAAAATTATGTTTGCAATAATTTTTAGATGAAAATTTATTTATCATTATTTACTAAAATAACTTTGACATAATAATTTAACAAAAATACTAATATAAATAAATCACTCATATTTTATTATAATTAATTAATTAAATTTTAAAATTTCAAATCATTGAATTCCTTGCAAATATTTAAATTTTATTTTTATTAATAAATGAAAATATATTTAAAATTAAAAATTTATTTGGATTAGTCATATACAATAGAAATTTCATATTTTTTAAATAAAATATTAGAAAAAATAAATGGAGACAATTTAGTAAATAATATTTAAGGCGGAGGGGTAGTTTAGTTAATATAAATGTTAGTGGGTTAATATGTGTAATTCATTGACAAATTTCAATAATTTTAATAGGATTTGAACTAAATTCATTTCATAGAATTTAAATTCATATTTTTTTCATTCCAAATACAAAATTTTGAATTTTTAGATGAATTTCACAAAATTTTATGAAATTCATTTATTCTAAACGGGCTCTAAATGTACTATCGAAAATTTCATTATTCTCCATATGCGCGTGCGCGTCGCGAGTGCATGCGCCCACACACACACACACACACATATATATATATATATATATATATATATATATATTAATTTGGAATAACTTGAATTATATTATTTTAAATTTGCTGTTGCAAGAATTAAACTTAATTAGACTGGACTTGATCAAAGTACATAAATGTTATAATTTGTTTTTTAGTTATAATATTATGTTATTTAAATAAATAAAGAAGATGAACTCATTATTGATTACATGGTGTTTGAAATAATTTTTAAGCAAGAATTCAATTCAATTTAATTTTTTTCAATAAAAATGGATTGAATTTTCACAATTCCTAAACAAGAATTCAATTCAATTCTTTCAATAAAATCGAGTTAAATTTTTGCACATAAATTGTGCGTTGTCTTAGATGTCAATAATTTAATGGATTCTAAAAGTTTCTTAATTCAGAGCCTAAAATTCAATAAGACTCTAAAGCCCAATCATCTGTTTGGGCTTGCAAGCCCATTTTTCTTTGGTTTGAGAGTTGCATTTTGTAAGATCCTCACTTTCCAACAGAGAAGAAATGACAAAAGCTCAAAAATTAGTAGCAGAAGCAGACAAAAACCTCTCAAAAAACCCTTTTTTCCCTCACTTGCTTTGCCCATGCTTACTAGTAGCTATCTTCAGATAAAATTTCCTTTGTAACCCCTTCCTCTACTCCTTTTCTTCTCTTATCTCCCTTTCCTCAACAATGGCTAACGATGACTCGCCTTCCCAACTCACCGATTCATTAGAAGACGCAATGCTTGAACCAGAACCAGAACCAGAACCAGCAGACCAAGACCCAGATGCAGGGAAGCTCTCCTCTTCATCTACAGATTCCGATTCTGATTCAGATTCGGATTACGACTATGACTATGACTATGCACCTGGCCAAGGAGCAACTGTCTCCTACGTTCGTCCTGGCGACGAGCCGCCGCCGTCTGATAACACACCGGAAATCAACATTGCTCGCTTTTCACAGGTGCTTGATAGCAATCAAATCAAGGAGAGTGAAGAGGAAGAGGAACGAAATCACACTGATTACGGGGACTTGTTTAATTTTCCTGAGGACAAGGAGAATTGGAGAGAGGAGGATTTGAAAGAGCTATGGGCAGATGCTCCATTGGAAATGACGAAACCTGGGTGGGACCCAGTTTGGGCAGATGAGGAGGATTGGGAGATTATGAGGAAGGAGAAGGAGGCAGGGAGAGACCCGCCTATTGCTCCCTTTTATCTGCCGTATAGACCACCGTACCCGGTTATTCCTGATAACCATTATGATATCTCCAATCCCAAAGCGGTTATTGAGGAATTGGATAGAATTGAAGAATTCCTCACTTGGGTTAGCTACATTTTCCCTGATGGAAGCTCGTATGTTGCTTGTTCTTCGTCTCGAGTTCCGTTTTTTTTTTTTTTTTTGAATTATCAACGGTTATTTTTTCTTGTCCCAAAAAAAAAAAAAAATTGTACTCTCTGTTGCATTATGTTTGATGGCTTATGCCACTGCTATTGAACCACATGATATACATATAGATAAATTGGTATCCTGTTAGTTGATTGTTTTTGTGTATTTACCACTGGTTATGAATTATGCATGTTCTGCTTTATTAGATGTTAAGATATTGGAGCCTTTAGTTAATTTGAATTCATATCCTGTTTGTTGTTCTTTCCGTCATTGTTATTTTTCGCCAAGTAGTTCAGGTTCATGTAGTACTTCGATGAGTGATTCATGAGGTCGATAGGGCATCGTTTAAACACTCACATGAATTCTCTAAATGCATGTTTCCCCCCTTTCTTTTGTTTCTTTGTTTTGGATTGTTTTTCTAATGGATTGAATTTTTTTTTTCTTTTCATTATCATCCATTCATAGGTAGGATGAGGTTATGGTTGTTATTCTGGTTTTAGGGAAGATATCTACATTTCTCTTCGAGCAATCTTGCTCCTCTCCCTTCCTATCCCTTACTAGAGGCACCGGGTTCGAAAATAGCTCTTTAATGCATTCCCTTTTATTTTGGTACTGTCAAGGTATGAAGGCACTGTGTGGGATGACTTGGCTCACGGAAAGGGTGTTTACGTTGCTGAGCAGGGTCTAGTCAGGTTTGTGTGTACTCTGTTAAACATCATAGCTCTGCTTTTATTTACCCTTATAATACAACCATATGGTATAGCAGGCAGTCATTGCTACAAGCAGTAGTAATTACAAAAAAAAGCATGAGGAAATATGAATATCAGAAGAGTAGCAGTGAAGTACAGCAATGCGTATCTACATAATATTGCTCAAATTATATTGTTTAAAAACTGAAAAAGCTTCTGCACTTGCTTTTTAGACCTTTATATGGCATGTTGCTGTCAATAATTTGTTACAATTTAAAGCTGCATGGTAGCTCAGAGCTGTCTGAAACTCTGTTGTATGTGTAAGAATGTAAACATTTTTTTGTTTTGAAAGAACAGGGACTTTAAGATATGGGATGAAATAATAAACGCATGGAAGATCACAAATTTGGATTCAATTTGCATGTGTGTTGATCTATACATGCATGACTATATCTCATGAATCTGCAAAACAATTGATAAAAATTTGGGTTAAGGTCTTGGGATAGTCGGGGAAACTAGAAACTCAATTTATTGCCATTGGACATGCTATTTTGGTAACAAAACCTTTGTCCAAGGCTTATTCCTTCCTCCTGTTACCCGCCCCCCCCTCCCCTTCTTTCCTGTCCCTCTTCTTCCCCCTTCTCTCTTTCTCTCTCAATTAAATGCTTAGAGTCTCTAAACTCACCAAATAGTCAAACTTTCTGCTTGGAATTTGTGGTTATTTCCTTACTCTAGGTATGAAGGTGAATGGCTCCGGAATAACATGGAAGGCCATGGAGTTGTCGAAGTTGATATTCCCGATATAGAACCTGTGCCAGGTTCCGAGTATGTTTATTATCTCTCTCTATCTTTCACCACAATAGTATTTAACAATTACATTCTATAGCATCATTTTCTCTGCAATATAAAATGAATCAAGTTGTTTTTCATCCATCTTCAAAGGCTTGAAGCAAAGATGCGTGCTGAAGGGCATATAATATCAAGAGATTTTATGTCACCAGAAGACAAAAAATGGCTGGAGATGGATATTGAAGATAGCATTCGTCTGGCTGGAGGAGAGTATGAAATACCTTTTTATGAAAATGATGAATGGATCAAACAATTTGGGGAGAAACCGTAAGTTTCTTTTTATCATCATGCTATGGTTTTTTCCCCAATTAGACATTATTCCCTTTTGTTACGTAATTTTTTAGCTGTAATCAAATCTTCATGCCTTGCTAATAATATCAATGTGATCACAATCTGTGTGTTTTAACTTGCATCAATGTTTCTGTAAAAGAAATGTAGCTTTTCTTATTCAGTTAGAATTTGTTCGTTTAATGAATCTTAGTGAGAGTGTGAAATGTGGCTGTGAGCTTGTTGTTCCATCAGTTGATAGTGTGGTTTTAGTCCTATTCTTGTTCCTTTCATTGACAAGGACACTAAATGAAGTGCTTTTACCTTAAGAGTTACCAAAAATATTGTAACTGATGCAACCCCAAAGATGACAGGAAAAAGAAAATTGAATTCCTAAGGTGACTGCAATAAATCAGCCCTAAACAAAACATTCGTCAATGGAAAACATCTTTAAGTAGTTGTTAACTTCACGTTGTCAGTGCAGTTTGTCTAAGGAACTTAAGAAACTAAAATGAGACAAAAGCAAGTTATATGTTCATAACATAGCGGTCAACTTGAATTGTCTTTAAATTCTTACTTATCTTGGTAACAGAGGTGCTTGAGTATTGTAAAACATTTTGCTTCGATGTCATGAAAACACACAAGTACTTCTATATTATGAAGACTTGTTTTCTGGGATTACTGATGAATGATAATAGTGTATGCCAGGGAAAAAGGTCGGTACCGTTATGCGGGCGAGTGGAAGCATGGAAGGATGCATGGATGTGGTGTCTATGAAGTGAATGAGCGTGTACTATATGTAGGTACCTGAAATATGAGCACTAGTTTCAAGACTAGTAGAAATCGATGTTCATTTCTCTTCTAGCCTTCTACAGTCAAAAAGATCAAATTTTTCTCATAAATATTGTGCCTTAATTTAAAATGACTTGAAATTAGATTAAACTTTGTAGCTCAAGATGTGCATAATATAATGATAAAATTGTCATAGAATATTTATTGTTTTAATTTTGTAAATGCTCTGGCTTTTTTGTGCTCTGCTTCTCTTGGTGTCCTGTAGGATCTCTAACATTTAGTGAATGAGTCAAGGGGCAGTTGCTTTATCAATGTTATATGTCTTGGGTCCATCTGAACAAGCAAGTTGAAATTTTAAGAAAGCTGTGCTTGCGTAAATACTGGAAGTTAGGACTATCCTCCAAGTTATTTATGACTTCACATAAATGTTGGAAATTGCTAGGTAATGGCGTTACCTTTTAGTGGCTAACTGCATTTTATACATGTGTAGGGAAGGTTTTACTTTGGGGAGTTTGTGGATGAAGCTACCGATTGTGATGATAATATTTCAGCGGTATCTTATGATTTTCTTTCTTTTAAAGTCAAATAAATCTTACCAGCTTAAATGTATTTTTCTGAGACATGTTCTTTCAGTTGCATGCAGGAATAGCAGAAGTTGCAGCTGCCAAGGCTCGGATGTTTGTTAACAAACCAGATGGAAGTATGTCTATTTATGCCATTTAATTTGTTTTCGTAAAAGGATAGCAATATTGATTATTGAATTACAGAGCACAATGCATGCAAGCACTGGGAATGTTGAGGCAACTGAACATATAAGATACCTGACTTGATATTATAACTGATCTGATTATTATCTGATTATTGGGGAAAAAAAAAATTTAATCCTGGTGATTTATTTAGAAGTGTTTGATGGAACAAGTTATATCTTGAGACAGAATTACAACAAACAATTTCAGACTCTTATTTGTTATTCTTAACTGCGTGCAAGTTTTATTTTGTTTCATACAATTATTGTGCATTTATTCATTCTTTGACCTTTAATTTATGAATGACTTATAGCATTTTGCCCACAGTGGTCAGGGAAGAGAGGGGTCCATATAGCGACCCCCAGCATCCTTATTTCTATGAGGAAGAAGATGTGTGGATGGCACCAGGCTTCATCAACCAGTTCTATGAAGTAAGTGAAGGTTTTTCTTTTCTTCCTCGTCTTCTTTAGTTTTTAGATCACGCACAGTACGAGTAACAACTGTGTTCAACTGGCAGGTCCCTGATCTTTGGAAAAGATATGTTCATGATGTGGATCAGGAAAGAGCAATGTGGTTAAATTCCTTCTATAAAGCTCCATTGAGATTACCTATGCCTGCTGAGCTCGAGTATTGGTGGTCTAAAGGTTTCATCTCTCTCCTTGTATCTGTCATGCTTGTGCACGTGGATCCTTATCCTTTTGAGGATTTTGCTTTTGCTATATTGAACTGCAGAAATGCCATTGCACTCTCTAATTATCAGGATTCAAAGCTTTAAACAAATTCCTTTTTCTGCTTCATGTGGTTTTTTTTCCTGAAACTTCATTATTTTATTCCTTGATCAATTCAGCCTACTTCAGGTATTTTGCTAAATTTTGTGAAGCAAAAGCCAATTGGTAGAATTCCTTATCTGGAAAAGATATTAGGTTTCCTTTTCATTTGAAAACTTACTGATAAATAGCTAAGCCAACCTGTTCTTGTAGCTCATTGCTCTTGAAAAGGTTTTTTTGCTTGTCAAAGCTCTTACCTTGCACACCCTCCAGTACACAGCATGATGAGCAACTCCCCATGCATGCAATATAATTCCTGGGTTCTGGATATTGGTAATTATGTTTTGCTAGACTGCTTTAGGTTAGTAAAAAGATTTGAGCCCTATAACTTGATAGTATAGGATAACAGTTAGGATGGAAGCTCATCCTCTATGTTCTTTCATCTTGGCAACCAGAAGACATTGGCCTTTTTCATTGTGATGAACAAAGTTCCAAAGATGACTTGGGTGTCTTTTGCTTCACTGCTTTTGTAGGTTACTGGATGCATTTGTTTGAAAAGTTGATGACATTTTGTTTGAACAAGTAGCATGTAATTACTAGTTCTAATGTTTAGACAAAATGGTTCAAACTAATTTTCTTTTGAAGTTTAAACGAAAATAGATCTATTTCTCTCCTGCTTCAAGCCAATCGTTTTAAGCCACCTGCCTTTTTCATTTATTTCTCCTGTCATCTGGTGTCTTTTCTTCAATCTAGCCTTTTGCTGATACTTTATGATCTTCTACATTTCTTTGACCAGACGAGGATCCTGAATTTGTCATCCTTAACAAAGAACCAGAACCTGATCCTGAAGACCCATCAAAACTCATATATACTGAAGATCCAGTCATCCTACACACAAGAACAGGACGAATAATCAATTTCATTGAGGATGAGGAACATGGGGTTCGTTTGTTTTGGCAACCTCCTCTAGAAGATGGAGAAGATGTGGATCCAGAGAAGGTTCAGTTCCTACCTCTAGGATTTGATGAGTTTTATGGAAAAGAGACCGCGGTGGAGAAAGAAAATATATGGCAGCGCCTTATAACGGCAGTGGAAAATGCATGCAAACCAGTGTTTGACAAACTAGAGAAATGGACTGAAGAGAAGAAGAAAACTGGCGAGATGAAAATTAAGCTCTTTGAAGAAGAACTAGCACTTGCAGAGGCTGAATTGTCTTTGGAAGAGGCCATTGAGGATATGGATGAGGAATTGAAGATGCAAGAAAAAGAAGAGGAGGAAAAGGCAGCAATGGGTTTGCAGGAGGAAGAGGATACTTCTGCTTCACCTACCCAGGATCAGAAGCCTATGGCTGAAGAGGAAGAAGAGGGTGAGGAAGAGGAGGATGAGGACGAGGAGGAGGAGGATGTTACACCATCAAGTTTTGGATCTGTAACCCGCGATGAAGGCCCAACAAAGAAAGATCAGAAAGGAAATAGGCCTGGGGAAACTCCTTTCTCTTCATGTACATTGTCATTTGCTTCCAGCAGCATTCTTTCATCTGTAAGTTCTATAACCAAAAATTTTTTGGTTTATTTTCCATGTGATTGTTGTCCATTGTAGTTGTAGATGTTGAAGATTAATTCAAAACAAAATAATTAATTTGTGAAATGACTCGCTTAACCAGAGATTTACTAAGGTATTCTTAATCATCGAATCATGAAAATGGTTGTGTTCCTACTTAAATAGTTACATATAGATCGTAGTTTTTTTTTTTGCCCCTCAATTTTATCATTTAGGAATTTCTTGGATATTCATTGGTTGGGTCTCCTAGAAGATGCCTGATATTTTCATTGGACTTTGATACGGACATTTTGGTTTTGATTAGGGTGCTCTGGCACTTGATTGGTGCATGTTTTAGTTTTCTCCTTCTGATCTATAGGAACAGTTATAAATATAATTTTTTTATCTCATTCGGCAATTCCCACTTAACTATTTCAATTTGATACTTGACTTTGTTATTTCTGGCTTGCAGGTTCCATCTGGGTTACAACAATCATTTCTGGTATGGAAGAATAGATTACAACAAAAGCCAACCCCTTCATTGCAAGCAGAAAGCCCTGATGTCCTTTCAAGAAGGGTTAGCTCGGTCACTTTTCCCACAATCATTAGCCAAAAAGGAAGCTTGAGAGCTAAAAGCTATGTGAACCAGAGGTTTCGACCAAGAAAACATTCTAGTGGAAAGACATCTCAGTTAGATTCCTTGTCCCGAATTTTGTCATCTCCTTCAGCTTCAGTAAACCCCGAAAAGAGACTAAAGGTTTCAAGAAAGCAAAGCCATACTTGGCTGCATGCAGCACCAGAGACAGATTCAGACAGCATATTGTCATTGCACTCCCAAGTACATTGCTCAGTACCACATCCTAAAACAGCTGGTGAGCCATTCCTTATTGGAAAAAAAGCCAATTTTATAGACACCACGGCATCTGTCTTTGTGAATTTTTAGAGTGTACTTAGCCTTGACTAGCTTGAGGTGGTGAAAGAAATCTGAGCATACAAAGATGCTGTAACTCTAAATTGGGAAAACTAACTTATGAAGTTATTTGATTCCTGGCCTATGTTCTCAATTTCATACATAGAAGTAACCAGATTTTTTCTTCATGACAGAAGAATAATATGTCTCTTATGGGATTTGCTTGGTCTATTCTTGATTATTAAAATTTGAAAGGAGCAGGAAAAAGATGTGTGACATCTATTTTGCAGGGCCTTTCAACAAAGGTATGATGCCTCGAATCACTAAAAAACTATCAAGACCTTTGTTATCAAAGATGCTTTTTTCTTTTGTTTGTTTGCAAATAAACAATTTTCAGAATAATTTTAAATGGATTGCAAATGAGTTAAGCTACTTCAATTATTTGGAGAAACATAAATATTATAGGAATATACCAAACAAACATAAATCTACAATTTATCTGATAAAAATATAAAAATTTACAAAAAGCAAAACGAGAAAAATGGCAGAGGAGCCGTTGTATGATATAAGAATCAGCTCCTCCTCTGTATCTGCATGCTTGATTCGTGTGTTTTGATGGAAAGAATTTTAACGAAGGAGGAGATAAGAAAGAGGGTGCAATTAATCTCGTACTTACATATTAGAGTAAATTGAAGTTTCAAGCGGATGTACAAATTACCAAGTACAAAATTTGGCAAAACAAATCCATTAAACCAAAGCTAAATCACCAAAAAAATATGAATTTCAATGCTTCTAATTTTATCATTACAACCTCAAATTTATTTTTCCATGTCAATTACAGACTTCGTCTAGAGTCCGTTAATTTAATATTTATTTGGCTGTTAATTGGCCCCACAACAGGCTAGCTCATATACACATGGTCCTTCTTTGGCCATTCAAAATTTCTAAATTGAAGTATTACATTGTTAAAATAATCTCCTTCTCAGTAAGCAATTCGAACTGTTCGTAATCCCAAGTTTGATATGGTGTCAACTTTTTAAAAAAATATTGATAAAATATGATTAAAATGATTAAAAAATTGAAAAAAAAACGTATTAAGTGAAAAATTTTAAAGTGAAAAAATTTAATTTTTCTCTAATAAAGATTAAATTAAATAATGACCTCACTAAAAATATTTCTAGCTCCTTCGTTCATTTGAGGGAATGGATTATGCAACTTAACTTCTTTAATGTTTCATAAAACACCAGTAAAAAGAAGAGGATAAAGATACATCTCTCTTAGTCCTGGCAAGCCACCATCGATTGGGTTGGGACCAAGTGATCAAATGCAATGCATCTAACCAACAAATAGAAAACACAAAAGCTCCTAGCGACACATCTTTAATGCCACTGTGTCATAAGTTGGTGACACATTGGATGCTGACTGCTGAAGTGGAACTGGTCAAAACATGCCACGTTCACTGAATCAGAGTCTGATCCAGTTTTAAATGCCGTTAAAATTTTATCCATAAAATTATTAGAAAAATTATTAATTTCTTAGACGAAAGATAATTTTTTAATATATTGTTTAATATTTTGGTTAATTAACAGAAATCAGGTGAATATGATACCTTTATAACTATAAAATTCATCGAAATACGTATCAACGCATAGTTTAGTGGTAAGTATATATACTGATAATAGATTCGGGTTTGTATCTTTTTTCACGAAACTAAAGAAAACACATCAACTTTAAAAGAAAAAGTGCAAAAACTTTAAAGTAATTAAATAATAACTTAGGCTTTGTTTGGTTGGATGTAATGTAATATAATGTAATCAAAAATGTAATGTAATAAAAAATATAATAGAATGAAATGTAATCAATATTTTATTACTATGTTTGCTAATATTATTGATAAAATTTTTAGAATGTAATTACCATTCAATTTTTATGTTTATTTGTAAATATGTAATATAATTAAAACACCACCATTTACTACCACCAATTACACCACCATCACCACTCTGCCACCAACGCCACCATTGCCACCACTCCACCGCTACCACCACTCCACCATTATCACTCCACTGCTACCACCACCACGTCTAATATGAAAGCTAATATGAAAGAAACATATGAACTAAAAACTATTTATTATATATTAAACTATTAAAGATTATTTAAATTTATAAATTTATTTAAACTAAAAAATTAAATGAAGGTAACCTGAAAAAAATGTAATTTTAAGGATCCTTCGGCAAATTTGATCAATTTAAGTAAAATTTTTAACCGAAATAAATTAATTAAAATTTTTTTACTCAACTGAATTTAAACGAAATTAATCGAACCATTTTGTCTAAATTAATTTTGATTGTTAACAAAACTAAAGTTATAGAAAGTAAAAAATTGATTAATTGATTAAATTTAACTGAAATTTATGATCAATCGACTTTAACAGAAATAAAAATTAAACGAAGTTGTTATTTACTACCTAATCAAAATAAAAACTAAAATATTTTTAATTTTTAATTTTATTATCTACTTAACCAATATAACGTAATTTTGGGAGCCGATTAATTTGATTAATTTGGTTAAATTAATTTTTAACCAACCATCGAAATTTTAATTTTTTTTTAATTGAACTTTTAACTAAACATTTATTCACCAAATCAAATTAACCAAATTGACTGCACCGAATACTCACCCCTAATGTAATATAAAAAAATAGAAGTTAATTAAGTCATTAGAAATTAATTTTTTTTCATATATTTTCATTAAATAAATTAAATTACAATACAAAATTTGGGGTATTTTGATATTTTTAGTGATTTTTATTATATTCTTCCTATTTCTATAATAAAATAAAATAATAAAATCTAATTTTTATTTTGTGTTGCATATCAAACACCAAAATGTAACTCTTATTATGTAGTGGTAGTAGGGTGGTGGTTGTAATTGTTGTAGTAAAGTGATTGAGGTGGTGGTGACAGCAACATAAAGTAATGGTTGTAGTGGTGATGATGGTGGTAAAGCGCTGGTGGTGATGATGGTGGAGCAATAGTGATGGTAGTTGAAATGGTGGTGATGTGGTGAAGCAATGGTGGTGGTTAAGGTGGAGGAGTGATGGTGGCTGAGGTGGAGGAGCAATGGTGGCTGAGGCGATGGAGCAATGGTGATGGTGGTGGTGGAGTAGTGATGGTGGTGTGATTGGTGGTTGAGGTGCTGGTGGTAGTTGAGATAGAGGCAGTGGAGCGATAATGAAGTGGTGGAGCAATAGTGATGGTGGTTAAGGTGAGCAATAGTGGTGGTGGTAATGGCACGATGGTGGTGGTGATGGTAGCTGAGGTGGTGATGATGGTTGAGCTGGTAATGGTTGAGGTGGTGGAGCAGTGGTGGTGGTGAGAGTGGTGGAGCTATGGTGGTGATGGTGAGAGTTGTGGCGCAGTGGTGGTGGTGAGACTGGTATATCGGTGATGGTGGTAGAGCGGTGGTGGTGGTGGTGGTGAGGATGGTTGTAGTTGTGGCGTAGAGATGGTGGTGGAGCAATGGTCGTGGTAGTGGAGATGGTGGTAGGAGTGGTCGAGTAGTATTTAAGCAGTGGTGGTTTGTTATTGTGATGTGATAGTGTTAAATAACCTTAATGGTAAATTTTTTATTAGGGTAATTTGAAGTAATTGGTATTACATGTACTTAATGTAATAGCAACATATGTATGTAATGAATGTTATATCAAATTAAGTGATGAAGATTACACATGTAATTTCAATTACTTTACAATGTCCAGAAAAAGTCTAACCAAATAATACAATCAGTCATATAATGTAATCCTCATTTTATTATATAGTTGATTATATCATACAAAAATGTCCTTAATATAGAAATAATTTGAAAAAAAAGGCTTAATGTAGAAATAACTCAAAACTTGCACGACTTGTTACCACAGCACCTTATTTTTTATACCCTAAAACACTATTTACAGATTAATTATTTATCTTTTTTATTTAAATATTTTAATTATTTTGGTAAAATATAGAATAATTAAGAATGAAAAATTGGTTATTGCAACTTGTTAATCACAACGCATAGATACAAAAATTGTTGGCTTCATTCCTAACGGAACATTTGCCAGCAAGTTTTTTAACCACTAAATCTCGGCACAAGTCAACTCTGAAGTCATATATTCTATATTTTTTAATGTCAAAATATTAAATATTACTTTTTACGGTGTTTGATAATATATATTTAAATTATTTTTTAAAAATCAAAATAATATTTTATATAAAAAGTTAATTCATACTATCTTTATTTTTTAATATTTTATAAAAAATTAATCAGTTATCAAAATAATTAATTTTACCGAATAAACTTTTAACTGTAGTACTCTATTTGACTAATTTGAAAGTAATGGCAGTACCATCAAAGTTAAATCTAAAATCCAATTGACCATTGTATCCTTCCGTTATATCAGGAAATATATTAGAATTGTTGGTACCTCACAAATATTTTATTAATTTTAATGATACGTTCCAGTTATTATGATTAGGATTTATGTGCACTTGCTCGCTCTACACACAGCATAAGCTAACGTAATTACAAAGAAACGATTTGACCGTTATCATCTCTTGATCTTTTACTTATTAGATATTAAAGAAAAAATATTTATAAATTATAGTATATCACTTGAATCAAAAGAAATTCATATGAAGCAGCATATCCAATGAGCATACAACCAGATGTTTTTGGCAATACGATTAGGAAGGCATTGCACATTTTCAAATATTTCATTCAATACAGGAGATAGATAACTTTCCAAATCTCATAAGGAGTGCTACTTGTTTTTTATAGGAAACCCTATTCAGATAAAATACATTTTGCTCACTACCAAAAATGAAGAAATTAAAGGAGTGTATTTTGCATCAGGAACACAAGAACAGTAATATTTTGCATCAGGTTGAAGCACTTAAAGAATAACTCTTTTTTTTATTTTTTTTTAAATGTAATTCTTTAATAACAGCATATAGACCATACATAAAACTTTACTATTAATAGTTAATAGAGTCAGTTGATTTTTTAGGGGAACAAAGAAATTCATATCCTTTTGAATAGCAAAATTAAAATTAAAAAAATAAAATATTAAATCTTTCCATTTGGAGTTTATTTTAACAAAAGATATAAATTTTCATAGCAGTAACTGGTTCGTTAATTGATTTGGATATCAGAACAATAAATACTTTGAATCTTTTTATATTGGATTGTTTTTTCAATAATTTGCAACATATTACGAATGCATACAAGTTTCTTCCACTATGCATCAATAACATTAATGGAGGAACAAGTCGCACTACCAAGTTCCATCGATCAAATATCTACACCTGTAAATCAAGATTTAAAGTCTCCAAGTGAAAATGATAGTTTTGGTGCATGAACTTCTCATTTATTTTTCTATTTTAAGGTTTCACCCAAAAACATTTGCAATTGAGTATTGTACTTCCTAAAATATGCAATCAAGTAGCTGAGGCCAGTTTAGATAGCTAGAAAGCTGAATCACTCAATGTGGGACTTGTTTTTAACATGTTGGCAGCTTATGTGGACGTATTTAGTCTCAACTTATGTGGACCTGTTCTTCTAAGACCCGTTTTTCCACTCTCTCTTTCAATTTCAAACTAATCTGTTCTTCTTTAAAAATTTTCTTGTCTCTTAAAGCTTCTAAAACCATAACTCCCCACCACAAATGCTCGCCACCACTCTGAGATGAGCAGAGTCTAATGCCATAAGACTGCTATTAAGAGCAAGGACTATGTTTTTAGGTAAGAATATTGATGATTTTGTTGTTGGTGGTGGTGCCAATATCTGTGCTTTTGGACATTGAAGACCCAACTGAAGTTTTCCGGCCATATTAAGAACAGATCCCAAATTGAGTGACTTAAGCTTTCTGGCTATACAAACCGGCCATAGCCACCCAATTGCATATTTTAGAGAGTACAAATTGATTGCAAATATTTTCCGGCAAGACATCAAAATAGAAAAAATGAAAAGTTTGCACCAAAATTATCATTTTTTCTTTTATTTAATAATAAACCCTCACAAAGAAAAAATAAAAAGAACTCCAAATATGGAGACAACCAAAAAAAGATAGATATATAGAAATAATAGATCTGAATTTATTAAAATTAAAGAAAATTAAAAACACAAGGAGACAAAATGAAAGAGAGAGAGTAGAAAGCAGGAAGTAAGTTAGAAAACTAGAGAGGAAAGAAAAAGAGAATTAATGATTAGCACTAATAGCTGAACAATCTATCATTAACCATTTTTTTTTTTATTCTTCAATTATAATTATTTTGAATAATTGATAATTAAATTAAATTTTAATTATTTTGAAAGGAAAGGATTAAGATTTATTTAAGCCTCTAAAAATAAAAAAGACATAAATGACGTAACAAACCCAGCACCCTCGCAATTTCCTGCTACGAGCCATTTGAAGCACAAAAACAAAAGGAGGAAATTGCAGGTTCATTTGTACTATTATTCCCTCTGTCTTCTATATGTAGACATAAAGAGAAACAAAAACAAAAAATTTGACATGTTAGTCAATTTTTATACGACGCTATTTTACCCTGTAGGAGATAATAATTTGCTAATCCCTTCCAACATAGGAAATAAATTACTTGTCTATGAACCAAACCAATGATAGAAAGGATTCTTTTTATGATAGGAATGATAGGAAATTACTTGTCCATGAACCAAACCAATAATAGCTAGTAATCTTTTTATCATTTTATTTTTTCCGAAAATTACTTGTCTATGAATCAAACCAATGATAGGAAAGATTTTTTAAAAGGTGTTTTGATTTTTTCTTTTTTTTTTAGTGTATAGTTAGAAATACTTTCGTTTAAATAAGAAATTTTATTCTTATTTATTTGGTCCATGACCTCTCTCCTGAAGACCAAACATAAAATAAAAATCATAAAATAATTATTATTCGTTAATCTAATAAGAAATCATAATCAAAATATAAGGTCAGCTTGAAGAAATTGAATAGATATTCAAAAGTGGTTGATTAGATGAATTCTCCAAATCTTTTATACATAGCATAATTATCCATGTATTAATTGCTTATGAACGATCACAAATGATTTGATCCACTAAATTCAACAGAGGAATATATCGCATTATCAGACTTTAAAAGACGAAGATATCGTATGGTTGAAAATTTCTCCACAAATTGCAACCTATCTAATTATACCAAAGATATGCAAATAACAAGACAAAACTCTGCATAAAATAGAGAGATCATAAACTCCACACAAGTTGGAGATAAAACACAACAATAGCAAAAATATAAATAACATGAATTTATGCTAGAATAGACATATATATATAATTTATTTAACAAAAAATATAAAAATTTGAAAATATGAGGAGGGGCTATTATACAATATAAGAATTAACTTATTCTCATATCTACATGCTTGATTTTGTTCTTCAATGAAAAAAAAAAAACTTAATTACGAAAAGGAGAGAGAAAGAGAGAGAGAGAGAGGGCGGCAAATATTTAATTGAATTCTCATTTTTTTAATCTTAAGCATGAATTCCTAAATTTCAGCATTAGATTTTAAATTTGAAATTTACACTCCATCTGCTATTAATCTATATTATATATAAAAATAAAAATAAAAGAGAATAATAGAATTTTCAATAGCACTCTTAGTAAAATTTAAGATATTTTAAAATAACCTTAGACGTAATTAATTAAAAAATTACATTTCATTATTAATATATTTATAAAATTATTTTTAAACTAATAATGTTTTCTTACTCACCTGAGCATGAGATGTCTCAAATTCGAATATTGTCGATCATAAGTGTTTTTACTAATTTAGCGAGTGGATGATTATTCCTTTTTGATAGTGGATGATTATTCCTTTTTAATAACCTACGGTATCATTTCATCCCATTAGGCCTCTTAATGAATTAAAAGAAATTATTTTTTAAATAAATATATATAGATAATTAAGCAATTAAAAATTTAAGTTTTATCTTTGCTAAATTATTTCTTTTCTTTTTTTTTCTGAACCGGGCTTATATATGGTTAAACCGTCACCATTTCCAAAACGCATAATTAGACAATTGGTATCTGAATTTTGTCAATTTTTTATTATAATATTTTTATTTTTTTATCGATTATACGTCTGACATGATAATTTTTTTTAATTAGGTGTATTTGCCAGATTATTTTACAAAAATTAAAATAGACAATTTTATTCAATAAATGATTTAAAATATAAACATCATTCAATCATCTTTCATTTTCACATTTTAATTTTTTATTGTTCTATATCTTTCTTTTAAAATACAAGGCAAACATTTCTTATAATTTTCTTTTTATTCCAAAATAAAGTAAAAAAATAATAAAATGATCTAAAATTTAACAATTTTATTTTATCAACAAGTAAAGACTAAAATACATTTTATATATCCTCTAAAATACATTTATTTTATAATAAATAAAATAAGAGGCAGTAGAATGTCTCGCATATCATATATATTATAATTTTTCTATTTACTTTATTATTTTTTTAAATATTAAAAAAAAGAGATTTGAATTTTATTTATTGTCGCATCCCATATGCATCTATTATTAAATTATTAAATTTTTTTTTTTTTTGTAATAAACGATCAAGTTGCAACTTTCAAGGGCCATACTTTGTCTTCTTCTTTGTTGCTTATTATTATTTACCAAAACTGGCAACCAAATACTTACTTCGAGGAGGAAATAAATGTCTTCTTCAACCTTATCCTTCAAGTTATTCCATTTAATAATAATAATAATAATAATAATAATATATGTTGACTTGCATAATAAGTAATTGTCCTATCAATCGTGAAAATTAGGTTACCAATAATTATTTTTAGTATATTAGGATATTTGTTTTATTGGTCAGTACTAGATATTAGGTTAATACACAAATTTGTAAGAATGAAAATTTTCCAAGCAACACACAACTCTTATCAACCATACCAAACAACAACTTCTACATTTGAATTTTCCAAAAATAAGTTGGTAGAGTGAAAGAGATATGTTTGTAGCAGCCATACAATAATGGAGAAGGGAGTGAACGAAGGTGTTGTTTGGATGTATTTTAGGGCAAAAGCCAATCCAAAATACTGTTCTTGTCCACTTTGGGGACCAAAAACAGACTCTATGGATGTCTTGTGTGACCACTTGCAACCACTTATTCTTATTAACAAGCAGGCCAAAGTGGACTCCACTAGCCACTAGCCACTAGCCACTAGCCACTGGCCACTGGGGCCATCACCTTACTTGAATTGAATAGTCCCACTGCTTACTTCAATTTTTATTTATTTGTTTTTCTCAATATTCCTGCTTTGTACGTTATTTATACCCGTTGCTTTTTACCTATTGCAAGTAATATAATTTTTTAATTTTTTTATAAATTATCTATCTATTTATATTTTATATAAAAATGAAAATGATAAAGAAATAATGGAATTTTTTGTAATGCCTTAATAAAATTTAAAATGTTGTAAAACAACCTTATTAATGACCAATTAAATTTCATTTTAAATATTATACTTAATAGATAGTTAACATTAAGTACATACCAATTAAATTTTATTTTAAACATTATGCTTAATAGATAATTAAAGTTAACTATATATTAATAAATATATTTTATTTTAATTATTTTAATATTAAATAATAAGACTATACATGAAAATATAAATTCTTTTATTTATTATATATCTTTTGAATTTTATTTAATTTAGGATTTAAATTAAATGTTAAAGCTAAATACATACTATTAAACTCTCAGAATTTTGAGAGAGATTGATTGTGATTAACCCGTCTTTAGGGTAAAATTCAAGTATATATATTGGAGTCCAAACAGTCCGTATTGGATTAAAATTCTAAGTCATGATTTGATTCCTATTTTGAGTTATATTTAATAAAAATAATATTATATGTTAACACATATTACATACTTTATATATTTGTTGTATGCATTATTTTACTCTCTTTAACTTAATAGATAATAAATTAAATATATAATCTATAATCTACATATATATGGGAAAGGAGGGAATTATGGGATTTCTTATAGTAACCTTAGTTTACTTAGGAATTCCTCATATATCATTTTTATTAATTTTTTATGCATTTTAATCAGAAAAAATAAGTCTATTCATCCTTTTGAATATCCATTTTAGTAATTGAAAAAAAAAATTCCATTTATACTTTTGAATAATTTTTTAGTTAGACTTTTTATGCATTTTAATTCCAAAAAAACATGTATATGTATATGTATATATATATTCTCTATTTTATTTTGTAATATTGCTGTTCAATGATTTTTATATTTTATTAATTTTTTATGTTCTTAATCATATTTTCTCATATCACATTGCTTTTAGAAGGTAAATCAAAAACTTTAATTCAATTATTGAAAATAAAACTTAAATTCTATTAATTTATTATGTTTTGAGATTTATTAAAATATGATTAACACTTTATTATAGACTATATTAGTTAATTACAATGAAGTTAAATAAATTTTTTTAAATGTATCGTTTATTTTTTATTTTTTTAGTGTATGATGTACACTTATTGAATCATTTATATATTATTCTATTTTAAAATTTTTTAAATTTAACAACAATGGAAGTAAGAAATTACAGTGTTTGACTAATATAAAAAATAGAGTTTTCTTTTTTAATGATTTTTATAATTTCTTAGTTTTTTATGTTTTTAATTATATTTTCTCATGTTATGTTGCTTTTAGGGGGGTAAATCAAAAACTTTAATTGAACTATTGAAAATAGAACTTAAATTCTATTAATTTATCATGTTCTGAATTTTTAAAATATGATTGGCACTTTATTATTAGACTATATTAGTTAATTACAACGAAATTAAAATTTTTTTTTAAATATATCATCTCTCTTTGATTTTTTGGAGAGCATGGTGTATACTTATTTAAATCATTTATATATTATTATATTTTAAATTTTTTTAAAATTTAACAAAAGCAATGAAAGTATAAAATTATAGTATTTGTAGTATAGTAAATGTAAATTTATAGTGATTTATATAATTAATTAATAATAAAATTATATTTCTTTTATTAAAAGGAGAAATAAAAATATCATTTTCTTTTCATATTACAAAATTTCATTGTATATGTAAAGTGCAACATTAATTAATTATTGTATTTAGTTTAATCTAAATAAGAATTTATACTTTGATATTATATAAGTTACAAAATTAAACGAGTAAATTGAACGTGTAAATCATATTATAAATGAACTAATAACATTATGAAAAGCTTATAACACTAAAAATATAAGAACATTCACAAAATAGAAAAAATAATATTTTATAAAATAATTAAATAATTAAATAATTTATTGAGTGTATAATATATTTGTGACAATAAAATTATTTATCAAGCAATTTAAATTTTTTATAACAATTTAAATTTAATGAACTTAATTTGTCATATAAAATATAATACCACAAATTGTATATCAAATCTTATAATATAGTTCTTAATAAATTATAATAAAGTATATTTATTTTTTGTAGAACAAGTTATTTATAGAAAATAATTGTAACTAAAAAATAAAATTTTATTAAAAATAATAATTAAATATATTATATTCTCACAAAATTTATGTACTTTTATTTTTTTCCACTAATAAAATTTAATTCCTTAAAAATATTATATTCTTACCATATTTAATATATAACTTATTTAATATATATATAATTTCTTAATTTATTGAATAGAATAATAGAAATTCAGATTTGAATAGAAAATTAATATATCAACCAAAGTTAAATTATTTTTATTTTTTCAACCAATAAAATTAAAATTTTTAAATATATTATATTATTATCAATCCAGATTACATTGCCAACTAAACCACATCTGTAAATTATATACCTTATTTAGCATATAATATAATTTCATCGTTCATTCAATATAATTTATATTTAATTAGGAAATTAATATGCCAATGAAAGTTAATTAAGTTATTTTTATCATTTCGACCGATAAAACTAAAATCCTTAAAAATATTATATTTTTACCATATTTACTATATGCATGATATAGTATATAATATAACTCTTTTATTCTATTCAATAGAATTTATATTTAAATAAAAATTAATACGACCAATCAAAATTAAATTACTTTTATTTTCTCGACCAATCATTTTAAAATTTTTAATGATATTTTTGTCAATCCATAAATTAGTAGGAATATTTTTAATACCCAATGTTCTCCAGCCATTTCCATTTTTATATTTGATATATATAACATTGATATAATATGTCTAATTTTCTTGAACGTGTATTGCATGTTATTTATACTCATTTATTTTTGTTTGTTTTAAGTAAATGTAATTTAATTTATATATTTGATTTTCTATTAATTTTGTTATAGATTTTAATATTATAAATCACTAAAAATCTAAGATTATTCATAAAAAAATTATAAAATAAAAAATAAGAAAAATAAAGCAATAAAGTATGTTAAACCTTATGTATTTTGTCAAGAAATACTAAACTTTTATTGTCATTTAAAAGTATAAAGCAATAAAGTAAATAAAAATGGAAAATAAAATATATAATTGAATGAATAAATAAATAAATAAAAGTAAAAATAAGATACCATGTCAGAAAATTTTCTCAAAATTAGGATTAGCATAACTTAGTTTATTATGTTTGAATTTATATTATAGATATTATATATTATAAAAGATAATTATTATCGTTTATAATTTTGGTATTTTTCTTCTTCTTCGTTTTTTTTTTTTTTTTTTTTTTTTTTTTTGATATATTATATAAGAATT
>CANUEP010234728.1:0-13647 GCA_947857235.1 Jatropha podagrica
CCCCCCCCCCCCCCCCCCCCCCCCCCCCCCCCCCCCCCCCCCCCCCCCCCCCCCCCCCCCCCCCCCCCCCCCCCCCCCCCCCCCCCCCCCCCCCCCCCCCCCCGGCCAGGGTGGAATAAAAGAATAAGGATAAGAAACAAAATGCATTTCCCTGAACTATAAGCCAGCTCCCCATTGGACCAAGAACCAAGCCAAAGTCTCGAGCATGTTCTCCCAGCCAAGTAAATATCTCAGCAAGAATAAATGGAACTGATGTGCACTGCCTTGCCATCTGCTCAACTATGGGCACTAGCCAAAGGCTACTGTAGCCATCAATACCACTCGGTAACAAGCATTGGCTCAAAACACAAAAGCAGACAAGTGGAGGCCAGTATAGGCTAGTGCAATCCATACCCAATGGTCGCAGGGGCACGACATCAACACTGCAGTTGTAAGACAGGATCTCATAAGCCGAGAAATTAAATACAAGCAAAATCATCAAAGCAAGATCAACATCCAACTTGGGCACCGCAAGAACGTCTTCAGTCACGGTTATCCTCCTGGAAATGATCTAAGCTCCTTAAATAATGGACACATCTTAAAGTTGTTATGACAAAATAAGTTGTCAAAATGGTTAATTAACCATTACAATAGTCCAGTTTTGACCCAAATGTTCTCGTAATAGCTCAGCAAATTGAGTTCAAAAGGAGAAAACAAATCCCAGTCTTCCCAGCTAAAACTGCAAAACAATGCTTCAAATACAGGTGCTAAGGACCGATTCAGGAAGAATGGTGGAGAAATGAAGAGTTTCAGGATGTTTTTGAGTTGAAACTTCTTTTAGAAAGAGAGAAACAAGCTTTTAAAGCATGTATAGGTGTTATGGGCTTTGTATAGCAAGAAATAGAAAGACAAACTTGACAACTAACTGCCACTGCCACACTAGAGATGCACACCAATACATGTGGCACAAGCCATAGCATAGTGGCGCACGCCACTAGGTAGTAGACAATCGAAAATTTCACTGTTTTATCGCATTTCAACTTTCAGACTTAATAGAAAAGTGTAGATATCAGTTGTGAAGCAAAAATACACCATCAAAACTCAGAAACATGTAAAGAAATTTGCATCTACCTTATAAATAAAATATTCATTCTTTATAAAAGACTATTCCTCAAACCTGGTGCTGAATACAAAAAAGAAGAAAAAGCAAACTAGGGCAGCTGACTCAAGATATATATCAAGTCGTCTCCTGTAAGTCGTCGCTACCAAACTCCTCGATTTCTTCAATGATAACCAACCGGTGTCCAACTCCAAGAACCAGCATGCCCATCGCGTTAAAGTCCTCAGCCTCGACTCGCTAGGGCGCCATGCTAGCTCTTTTGCATACATTCCCAAATATTAGTAACTGTATATCATGCATACATGGCATATGCATTATTTGCTTCTCTTTGAGTTGTTATTTTATAATTACAAATACTTGCTCATCTGAGAGCCTCGCCAATAACAACTTGAGGTGCATCGCTTCATATAGCTGCCACACCTTATTGTAATCGATGATAGACACCTGTAGTATGAGACAAGGTTGGCCAATAAAAGAGTGAAATAAATAATGAAAGAACAATTGTCCGAAGAAGAGAAGATAATACTCACATCGGTGCAGCCCGGCAAAGACATCAGATATGTTCTCACAAGACGAGTCTCCAACATCCCCTATACTGTCAGCCTCGTGCGCTCTAATATAAAGGATAAGGAAGCACCTAGGCCTTGCTCTGGCTTGCCGACGATGACAGCCATATCTGGAGCCTTGAAATCAGATCCCCTCCTCACACGCCTGTTGCGCTGCTACAGCTATAAGAATAAAGCACAATCAATGAATAAAAGAAAAAACACTTGGGCAAAACCAAGAACATAATAAAAAGAGATAAAACTCACCCAAGCTAGGGCATCACCATTGCCTCTATCAACCTCCTCCACCTCGGCAAAAGCATCAAACTCATATGGTAGAGGGATATTAACCAGAAGCTAAGTCCGCACAAAGATGGCATAGGCACCGGGTAAAAAAGCAGTCAGGTGATCGATAGCAAGCGACCCTCTCCGTGCAGCTACAATATCCTGCTCTAGCCTGATAGACCAAGTGGACAACATATAGTTCGACACATTGTGAAGCACTCTCCTCGTGTTGATCCGAGCTCCCACTTGTACACCCTCTCTTCAAGATAGTACATATCATAAAACAAACTAGGAAGGAGAAGCGATATTTGTTGGTACCCAACAGCCGCCTAGACAAAGTCAGGATATTCAGTTACCTCCCCTTATGGATACCTCACTATCTTACAAAAAAAAAAAAAGAAAAAAAGTTAATTCAAAACAGAAGAAAAAAAGGAAAGGAAAAGTAAAAGGATAAAATATAAAAATAAAGACAATGAAATAAAAACTTACCCAATCCCAGAATAGGCTATTTAGCAACTGCCGAAATATTGATATCTTCGAGGTAGTGTGAGCATACCTCCAACCGAATCTCTAAGCTCGGCCTCAGTGGAGAGTCTATGCGTTAGTATCAGCATCAAAGCCATATAGGCTTGGCATAAGGAGGACCCAGTGCTCAGAAGCCCAAATCTATTTTAAAAATAAAGCAGAAATAAGTAAAAAAGTGAGAAGAAAGCATAAAAGAGGAAGAATCATCAAGGAAGATGTGATTTCATACCTCGATGATGCGCCTATAACTGACCTTCAAGTGTGCCCCTCAGACACAAAGGTCCATACCGTAGCACATGTACAATAGGGTAGCAACTCCCCAGTTATATTGCCTAATTGTGTCCAAAACCTATAAAGGTGGTAGCAGCACCAAATCCACATCGTTACCATGGTTTGTGAATAAGGTGGTCGATAGGAAGTAAAAAGAAAATGCTCATGCTACCACTCCACATTTAGCTCCGTGTTGCAATCTCGAGGCATATCCTCGCAATGAGACATGATACTCTCATAATAAACCCTCTTTTCGAAGATGGTGGGCTACATCTCGATGGCTACTCAAAGGTTCACTCGCAAATATCCAAAGTCCTTAGCCAATCATCGAAGATAACTTACCACCTTTCAAAAGGAAGCCCAGTGATGGCAGCGAAGCCAACCAAGTTGAGCGTCATCTCACCGAACGGTAGATTGAAGGTGTGAGTGGTATCTATCCACCGCTCCACAAGCGCCAAAATACTAGAAGGAAGGGTCTGCCTCCTGCACCCACGATAAAGTGTTGATGAAGTGACCAGAGCCAGCCTCCCGGACACGGTCCTGGATCCAAACAAGCAATCGATCAAACCACTCACCAACTACATAGGTGTTGTCGCCACATTTTCCGTGCTTCGCACTTTTCTGCAAAAATAAACCTCTATAAGTATGCTAATAAAGGTGCAAGGCATGGGTTTATATGATTTGATGCAGGAAATTGACAAAAAAAAATGATAAAATGTATGTGTTTTTCAACTATTGTGGCACACGCCATAGTCGCTGTGGCATACACCATAGCACAAAAGTACCTAAAACAATAAATTTCTATCTAGTTGGTGATTTCTAACCTAATGTTGGTATGTTTCTAGTATTTATAACGCAGAAAACACAAGAAAAAGAGTTCTGAAGTACCTCAAATAAGCCTTAGTAAAGGTGGCAAGGTAAATCATACCGTGGGCTAATTGAAGTCCCTACGTTAGGAATAAATTCTCGCAATTTCACGTCGTGGCTCATAAGTTAAGTCATGGGATTGATTACTACATCTCCGGGAGGCCAATCCACAACATTCTTGACAGCCATGAGTTTTGGTTGAGAGAAGAAGAAAAGAGCTTTGAAAGAAGAAGTTGCAAAAATTAGGTAGAAAGTGATAAATGAGTGTCACTTTGTAGGCCTATGGGCTCAATTTCAACCTTTAGGCCCAGTTCAGCCCAACGGCCCGCTTATCAGCTCTCATGCTTAGTCGGCAACCCGTCAACAGCCTGCCGCCTAAGCAAGGGCAACACAAAGCTGGCAAAAGGTAAGTTTCCTCGTTTTTGTGTGCCACAGCACGGTTTTCAATAAATTCGCACAAATACACATAAATTCACACAAACTCACACATTTCTGTGCAAAATCACGATGCACACGTGCATGCTTTTTCGAACTTTATCATGGAATTTTTAACTCTAACAATTGGCCAAAGGCCTATTTTCCCTGTTAGCAAAAATTGCTTTTGCAGGTACCTTCCAAAGTTGAGCATTTCAAACCATAAGTCCCCCAAGGCAACTGTAAGTCCCCTGAGGAAGGCAACCATAAGTTCCCTGAGACAAGCATCATAGATCCCCTAAGGCAAGCAACTTAACCCCTTTAAAAAAGACACATTCATCGAAGCCGCCGACAATCATCATGGCACAGCTCATCTACATTCCATGTCAAAAAAGAAAACCTCACACAGTGGAGCATTTCAAAACCAAGCCGTCCCAAGTGACACACCCAAGTCGTCTCAAATGGCACACCAAACCCGTCCCAAGTGGCGTATTTCAACAAAGCCGCCAAATGGCACACCGTAAAAGCTGCCAACATATGGCGCATTTCCTCAACCTACATTCCCAAAGTAACACTTGTGACACATTTCAACAAAGCCGCCAACTAGCGCAATCAGCCGCAAAAGCCACAAATAACCACCATGGCACACTTCCTCCACCCTCTATGTCCAAAGTGACACCGTCCAAAGTGATGCATCTCAACAAAGCTGCCAAATACCACAATCAGCCGCAGAAGCCGTCAACAACCACCATGGCACATTTCCTCCACTCCACCCAATATGTCCAAAGTGACACATGTCCAAAGTGATGCATTTCAACCAAGTTGCTAATTGGTGCAGTCAACCACAGAAGACATCAACCACCATGACACAGTTTGCCCGCCTAACACTACCACAATGGCAACCTACACCAATAAAGCCACGAAAGTGGCTCACTTCATCCATCCAAACCGTTCAAAGAACACAAGTCAGCCAGGTTAGTATTTCTTACTTGAGCTTTGTTTTATAGTTTGATGATATCTTGCTCAAAAAGCAAAATATCATTAAAGTGGGGGCAAACTATAGACGCTCAAATTTTGCCCCTAAAAGCTCAGTGCTAATAAGCCGTTTTTTTCATAAGTTTAAATCAAGATTCCTGATCATCCTAGTTTCCAGACCAATGGTCCGTGGTTGAGATAATATATGTGTTTAATCATTTTTATTTTTTCAAGTTATCGGGTGTTTCATGACGAAACCGAGCCCGATAAGCACGTCGAGCCCACCCGACAAACTTCCCGATGTAGCTCATTTTGTGTGCCACCAGCCCCATTTGGTAAAAATTTTCCCGGCCTTATTTTGCAACACCATTGGTTTTTACCACATAAGCCCCAAAATAGGGCTACACATTCCCATTTACCTATAAATAAGGCATTGGGAATTGTGAATGGAGGATTTTTGGAAATCTTAAGGAAACTATTGCATTTTCAAAACTCAAGTCAAAATCAAAGCTAAAAATTTGTGTTTTTCATTGGTTTAAGTTGTGATTCATCCTTTTCTAATCATAAAAGCCTCAAGGATTCATAGAAAATTCCCCAAAAATACATTTATCTAATCTTCAACTTAGATTGTTGGATCTAAGACTCGACTTTTGGGTTTCTTTATTCGTTCTTACATAAATTTTAAGAAAATCTTCAAAAAGGTAGTTTCTAAGGGCCTTTAATCCAATTTTTCTATCTCTTTTTTTCTTTTTCTTTTGGTTTTTAAACACCATTTTTGAGTCTCGTTGTAAGGGAAACCCGAGATAAACTAAAAGGGATTGTCTATGCTGAAGTGGCGTGCTAATAATCATATTGGCACAGGCCACTACATGTGACGTGCACCACATGCAAGTGGCTTGCGTCATTTCTCCACAAATTCCCTTTCTATGCTCTGTCTCTTTCCTGTGGCTTCAGGGACGGGCCTAATGCCACTACGTGTGGCACACGCCACACCTATGTGGCGCCAGGCATTTCATTTCAAAAGCCTAGAACGTAAATAATCAATAAAACTGTCTTGTTTTGAATTTCTAGTGTCAAAGCTCCAATTCTTATTGCTCTAGGATGCATTTTATCCACAAATGGATTTAATAAACAATTGAGTTGTGATGGGTAAATTTGTTCATCATTCATGATCAACATCAAGTCCTTGAACTCTAATCTTGCTTTAACATTTAATTTATTGTTATTTAAATTAATGTCCTTTACTTTCAAACACTTTTATGTTCCGTCCTTTAAGTTTACACCTTTTTATTCATTATACTATAATTACGCCTTTTTATTCATTATACTACAATTATTGTTCCACTGACCCTTCATTCACTGACCACATGAATCGTTAATCATTTATTGGATGAATGAATGTTTTATGATGCTGTGAGTTGGTTTGTGATTCAGCAAATGCCTTTTGGGATTGCATGTGTTTTGTGTAAATGCCTCTTTATTGTTTTGGTTCTACTTTGCATATTGACCAAATGTAAAAAATCCCAATTGGATTCCTATTAATTGCTTATTTATAATATTATTTGGATTGAAAATTTAAATGGTTAAAAGGTAAATTGTATTAATAGAAGTGGTTTTATAATATTTTCTCGTCCCCTTCTTTGTGCATGCTTTATTTTATGTTTCTATGCTTGAGAGTATTTGCATGATTGTCTCTCTTCAAAACTGCATTAAAACCATTTTTACATCTCAATTCTAATTAATCGCATTGTTAGTAATTGTGAATTAATGGACAAGGAGCAGATCAGTTTAAACCAAGCGATATGAGTACTTAACACCTTCCTACATGATACCTAACTCCTAAATCCTATCTCTGATTTAAAACTGTGTAAAATCAACTGATTTGAAAATTTTCCATAAAGAGGATGACAACTCGTAAATCTAAAATTCTTACCAATGTAATAGATATTTTTTAAATTTCTTCTAAAAAAGATCCTCATTTCTGAGGATTAATAAAACGGGATCAAATAAGAGAAAATCATTTTGATAAATAAAGTTAATTAAGCCCGTTCCATTTCCAATCTTTCCTTTTACGAAAAGGTTGAAAAAATCTACTCATCCCACCTTATTTGTCTTTTTCTGCTAACAGATTATTGCACTTTTCCCCCTTCTAGAATTAACCACAAATGGTCTTGGGTCTGCTTCATTCCTAACACAAAACAAGTGTATCCATTCAATTAAAGTATAAATAAATGAATCGTTGCTAAACAATTTTAGCGTGAGAAACTCCTCCAAAAATACTAGCATACTGATCAATTATTTCATGCAAGCCACAGGTCAAATTAAAACTCATTGAATGATGCAGGAAATAGAAAACTTCAATTATTTTAACTTAAATGCATAACTGTTCCAGCCCTAATGTTTAGGCTAGGACTTTCAAAATTGACCAGGTTCTGTGTATTTTCTGCAATTATAACTAATTATTTTTTAAATCCCTTAACAATGTAGAGCTAAATAGGTGATTCTGTGATGTTTGTTTGTTATACTACCGAGACTTTTCTCCACAGTTTATTTTACTTTTCATCCATTGGAGAGCTGGCTTTCTCCAAAGCTACTCCAAAACTAAATTAAGAAAAAAGAAGGTGAACTAACGCATAAAAACAATTGAATAAGTGCAAGTACCTCATGAAAATACTCAGCCAGTGCACAAGCTGCAGTCACAAGCCCAAAGTTCCAAGCCTAAAGAAAGAAAAACAAAAATATGTCAACCACACATGAAAACATAATGTAATGGATGCAAAACAGTCACAAACAAACATCAATGAGACATACAAACAAGACATAGAGGCATGCCAAATGCTACAGAAGTAGAATTATATGCTGCTAAAAACAGATTGATAAGTAAAGGGCATTCGCCTTAAAATACAACTAAACAAAGATAAAATATACTTGTCCTCATTATGACCAAACAATAAATGAACCTTCATATTCACAGCTCCAACAAGGAGTTGGTTAAGCTTATAATAAGATCACACGTATAACTACCTAACATCACTTGTACTGTCAAATCGTATAAAAAGGTTGAAAGAACAAAGCAAAAATAGAGCAACTCTACTGACATGAAATATCAAGCATATTAAGGTAGCAACAGTATAAAGCAAAAAAATTACTGCTGAGTGGAATTGGGATATATTGACTGCATCAAGATAGCCATGATTTCATCACACAGGAAAAACCCACAGAGTGGGGAAATGGCACACACTTCCGCACAAGATTTAGCACAAACTCTCAGTACTAATCAGGCAATTGCAAATACACAGTTTGAGAGTCCATTTGCCTTCTCCAACAGAAATTTCAGATTATCCAGATGCATAACTTGATCAAGATGTCAAGACTTCCAAAAAAATCTTGCCAATTATTAATACAGCCAAGGAATAAAACACAGCATGCTCAACAGCTCAGCACATAATCAGTTTTACACATCAGAAGTATAAATACTGCAATTTGCAAAAAGTACTCCTTGCTGGGCCACTCGTTTCTCAGATGTTATACCATCAATGTTTCAAGTCGACATCGAACACTCATTATATGCCCCCTCAATGAATTTCAGAGTTTCTGTAATTAATTATCCACCTTCGGTACTTCCAATGATCAGGAATTATCTACTTACGACTTACAGTTGGACATATAATGATCAGGAATTATCTACTCAAGACTTATGATTGCATATGTGAAAGCAAATTACAATCAATTTTACAGAAAAACATGACTGAATTTGCTGGAAGAGTTGCTCTAGGAGAATCGGTATATGTCTTCCTACCTCAATTTTTACCTGACTTTCAGAAATATATCTATACTAGAGTTTCATTTTATAAAAATGAAAGGACTTCATATTTAAGAATATGCTACTTATAACAGAATATTAATATCATTGTCAAATGTAATAAATGACATAGCATTTTATGTCCATAATGATGATTATGATTTTTCTCAAAATAAAATAAAAAATAAACACACTGACCCTGACATATTCTGCTCCCTGCCAATTGCTAATGGTTTAGGGATGGGAAAATTGCAAAATTCATCCAGCCTCACTACTATTCCTTACTGAATCGTCAACTTATCAGTCAAAACTTAACCATCACTAAGACTTAATGTTAATAATAATAATAATAATAATAATAACACACAATTCATTAGGGGACATAATCCATATAGCCGCAAAGGTTGCAGTCAAAAGAACGCTAGCATAATCTATTTCGTGATTTTCAGCATTACCTCAACCACTGATTACAGAAGGCTCCCTGCAAGGTTCTAAAAAGGAGAGGAATTAGCAGCAAGCAACCAATCTAATTGCACCAAGGGAAACAAAAAAAAGGATTCTTGTCTGAGGCCAGCAAAACAGAAGCTAAATCCAAATAAAAGAGCTTATATTTGCAGAAAGTTACAAACACTTACTTGTCAGACTCATTTGTGCAGCTTCATTGTTGAACACATCCCGTTAAACAACCAGCAAAACCAGTAATTAAGCTCCCAATAGTTAGTTGCCGTTCTTCTGAACAATGTCCCTTCCATAGGGAGAAATAGAATGATGCTTCTGATCAAAGCCAACTCCACATAATACACCAGTAGAGAAGAAAGGCACTAACATTAAGAGAGAATTTGACCCACGAAGTGAGCCATTGAAGAAGAGCTATATCTAGTAATGACATTCCCGAAAAAAGTAATGATAACTTAAGTGCCATATAGTAGATAATAGCTATTTAAGTCCAGTCAAGGCAGAGATATCTAACCCTATTCATCATAGGTGATTGCAATATGTAATAATCCCTGCAAATGAACGCAAACAACAGCAGCAACTACAAACAAATAGTGAAACTAGGTTGCTAAGGTTTAAGATGTCTGAATGAGGACCTTCAGCCCCTAGTCAACAAATAAGACCACCAAACTTGACTACTAAACCCAAAAAAATAAATAAATAAATAAATAACCGAATCGTAAGTATTTCCAATTTAATCACTATTTATGCAATGGAGAAGTTCTAATGAAATTAACATGTGACAGACAGGAAGATGGATCTTAATGCTTTTGTACTACAAATCACAATCATTTGTCTTTTAGGTCAAATCTGAATTCATAATCAGAACATGTCACAAATTGTTTGGCCCGAAACAGAAATAGGTGGTAAAAATGGATCCATGTTGCTGAAGCCAACTAGGCTAGGACCAAAAATCATAAGAGAAATGAGTTGCAATGTCCAGTCAAATAGGTCCAACGTCAAATGATAAAAGTGAGAACAAAAAGAGAACTTATAATATTTTCAGACTTGTTTTATTCCACAGCATCAAAAGATTTTAGTAGTACTGAGTTGGTCTGGACCAAAGTCCATATCAACAGATTTTCATTGCATAAGTGGTACATATCTATTAGTTACCTTTCTTTGTTCATGCTGGACATGTTTCCTTAGACCTAATTTCATTAGTTCATGTCAGTAATATTGTAAAAAATATGATTTTGATATTTTCAAGCATTGATACTGAGGCATTTGTTTCTTCTATCTCGTTCTTACTACATATAAATTACAATACGCCTCAGACAGTAAATCCTTTCATGTGCAAACTCTAAATCTAGATTCAAGTCATTGAAGAGCTAAACAAGAATTGTCAAGAATAAATTCCCAGGGATTTGAAACAGAACCACCCATCTACTATTTGAAGGCCTTAACCACTAATATCCCCGAAGATACGTCCCTCCCTCTAAAACTTTAAGAATTTCCAATTCTCCCAGCAATTCCAGGAACCTAATTTACCAAACTCCAACCACAGTTTTCCTTTAAAACCACAAGCAATTCAAAACCCTCGTCAAAAGGCAAGCCCCTAGCCTCATTCACTTCACTGTTAAGAACCTTAAAATGCAAAATATTCTGGGTTTTTATCTCCAGTTCAATGATATAATGAAAGTATGAATGGTTCTTCGTAGCTTTTTGGCAATAAAACTACTAAATAAAGTGTTTTTTCCCCCCCAAACAGGGTCCTTATACATTTCAACAAACAACCTCTAGTCCTATAGTCCTAGTACTGGTTAAATAAGCTAAAATTTAGTTGTAATTTAAAGAATTTATGGAAAATACATATCAGAATGCAGATACCAAACAGATGTTGGATTTTATCACAATTAACAATCCTTTGAAAAATCCCCTTGATCATCCAAAGGTTGAGTGGCCTGCACCATCTCCATTGTATAGAACGACAGAACTACAGAGCAAGCTAGTTGCTCAGGAATTTCTTCTAACGCACAGAAAAAATCACCAGTTAGGTGCTTTAGGTTAACAGCAAAATATTTTCCTTTATGGAAATTGACAGAAAACAAAGCGAGGAGAAAAAGGATGACAACCTAAAGAGCTACACATGAGATCAATGTCACAATGCATCATCGACTATGTGGTTCATTTGCTACTCAAAGGTATGTTGAAGGGTTCCAAATTGTTCACATTGTATCTAAAAACAACCAGAGTACACAACCATATACATACTTGTCTTATTGTTCTAATAAGCCATAACTCACGAACAGCTTCAAGAGAAATCAATTTCTATCTTCATAGCAAAATGAATTAACTCCTATGAGCACATTCATACAGAAACTTAAGAGCTAAAATCTAGAAAGTTACTCTAATATAAAGCAAGATTTTGTGAGAAGAGCGGTTGCATGGTAACCACGACCTTAGTAGTTATTCTCAAGTCTAAGAGAGAAAAGACTACTAGGAGCCGAAAACTCAATTAAGCCTTTATTCAGCTCTTCCTGCATCTTCACAAAACTCAGCAGAGCCACTCAGCCACCAAGATATTCCCAGAATCTTACCAGAAATCTGATTCTACGCAAACTGACTTCGCAACAATGAAAAGGACAGCGCTCCAATTAATGTGGGATTAGACTAAGATTTAAGTTTCAATGGAGCAATTATCTTTAGGTGTTCAAAAGTAAAGACTATGAGACGATAATCATGGAACAAGCAATACCCTCTCTTGCCAATCCCCTTACTGTTAACACCAGAACTAAACACCTTTCTCATCCCCTGGATCTTAATATTCTGCAGAATAGCCAACCTTACAACCAAATACCTCATCGCTATGAAGCATAATTCAAAACATGACGTGAAAAGAGATGGATAAACTTGAGTATGGATAAATACAGAAAAAAACATGCATTAGAAGGTAGAGAGTTCATGCTAATATTTCAATTAGAATACCTCAAAGTAATAATAGCATACTTTGCCCAGGATACTATGAGATGTCATTATATTAAGGTACAACTTCATTAAAGCAAATAGATGTTTCCCTAAATAGCTACCATGAGAAGCAATTCAAAATTAAACTTAAGTATCCAATAAGTTGCAGCCCAAGGTACCATTTGACACATATCTTAGCTACTCAGAAACCAGCCTATCTGTGTCCTTGAGCTCGCTGCATATCATAAGCACCCCAGGGACCAGGTCCAGCTCCGTATTGAGGATAATTTTCAACATTAGCTTGCACCTGAAATTTTTGAAATTTGGCAGAAAGAGCAGGCATCTGATTAGTTACCAAAACTCAAAAATGCATATAAAAACCCTACAAAGAAGCAGCTCAACTCTGTGCATTGTACTTAAAATCAAGCATAAGCAGATATAAACATCTATAAGCTAATTACAAACGCACAAACATGGAGATCCTAAGTAAAGCAGACAACTTACAGGATTCATGCCATAGCCAACAGGATAGGGATTTCCTGCATATCCAGCCTCAGGATTGCCATAATTTGCATTATAAGCTGCACCTGAAGAGAAACCGTAATTAAAAAAACATGAGAAAAGAAGAGAAGGCCAGAGACAGAGAAAGTTGGGAGGAGGGATTAGAGAGGATATAGGGGAGTAAGAGGCAAAAGTATCAGATACAGTGATAAAACTGATAAATCCAGCTCCTAAGGGGGTATTTAGTTGCCAGAATTACACAGGAGGGTGGCACGAGAATGTTACATTCCTATGAAAGTTAAATTCTCAGATATGTGCACCCTGTCCATGCTTCCCCATGTGTTATCCACAAATACTTTCCCATCCAAAGAGTGGGAAAGTTACATTCCCATGAGATTGAAATGTTAAAACAAATAACATTGGAACTGATGCCCTTAATTACATGTACACAAATTCAACAGTCAACATATACAAATAAGAGACTATATATTTTTTGGATTGTAATGAACTTGTTTTGCAGCTTAACTATTATGGAACCATGCAGAACTTTCTATACCAGGTGCTTGAACCTCTTTCCAGTTAGTATAACAGTTTTTTGTTAAAACAACCCAACACACTCAAAAGGCTTCCTTGGTCATTTTCATCTCAATTTTTTTTTTCAACCTATATTTTCGGGAATAATTTTATTTAGCATGTAGGGTATTCAAATTATTTTCTTTACGTTTTTTCAAGGAGTTTCATGAGCTAATATCCAGTAGGATTAGAAATTACCTTTGTTTTAATAGTTATGCGTTTCTTATTTCTTAATCTCATTTGTCTGAGAAAAAAAAAACTGTTTGTACAACTTTCCCAATCTTAGTTCTTCCTTCTTTGTCCATACCATTTGCCAATGTCACCTCTTTACAGGTTTCACAGAATGAAAAAAAAAAAAAAAAAAAAAAAAAAAAAAAAAAAAAATAAAA
>CANUEP010234821.1:0-15392 GCA_947857235.1 Jatropha podagrica
TCTTTTTTTGTTTTTTTTTTTTTTTTTATTAATATCTCCCCCCCCCCCCCCCCCCCCCCCCCCCCCCTCCTCTTTATTTATTGTTTTACAAACTGGTTTCAATTTAAAAATCAGCTTTTGTTAGCCTCTAGGCTCAACCCTTATCATAATATGTATAATTTATTTAGATCAGAAAGAGTATGAATTATTTTTTGTGGTCTCAACACCCATCATATAATAAAATCTGCAGCTTCAAAAATTGGTGCAAATCGGTGAACCAAACTGGCAATTAATGTGATTCGATTCAAATTCTGAGTTTTCTCAAAATATGGGCCTCTTAAAAATTCAGCCTACAAATTTTTTAGTTTTGAATCTCTTTATTTCTAAGCCCAAAGTCTTAATTTGTTAATCAAAACAATTAAAATTCCCAACTTCAAAGCCCAACTTAAAAAATAATATTAATTTTATGGTAAAAAAAATCTCCTTTGAAACACGAGAATGCAAACAATGTTTTAAGGTCTGATTAATACTTCTCATTCATGAGATTAGGCTTTCCTTTGTTATTAGCTGTTGTGTTTATTGTAAATAATGTTTATAAGCATAGTTCAAAAAATCAAATCAGACATACATTTTCGACCGGTTCGATCGGAAATCGAGCTGTAGTTCGGTCTGGCTTGCATTGAAAAATCGGGCGTTGAAAAAACAAGATTGAATCAATAAAACTAGACAAAAACTGCCTAAAAATTGCTGAATTGGACCATTAAAAAATCGGTTTGATTCAATTTCTAAGTATTTTCAGAAATTATGGATTTTTTTTAATTTAGACCTAAAAATTAGGGCCACTAATATTATTTAAATGAAAAAACATAATATATTTTACGGTAATTACTTTTTTTAGTTTTAAATTTATTCATATTTTATTTTTTAGAAGTTTTTACTAATTTTTATTTTTTTTGAAAAACCAAATTAGAAAACTTTTTTAATTTGAGTTCAAAATTTTTTAACCTATATTTTCAATAAAAATTCGGTTCAACCGTATTGAACACGGTCGAACCCTCCAGTTCAATGAGCCCCTACCTTCACTGATTCAATGACTAGTCCGGTTCTCAGAACACTAGTTACAAGCAATTTGTTCAAAGATTTATTTTAGAATTTTTTTCTCTTTTTCCTTTTCATATACCACAAATAGAATTTAGTGTTTGATGTTATATTACAATATTATAAATTAAACCGTCTCTCTTCGCGTAGTTTTTATATAACTAATAAATTTAATAACAAAAGTGATAAGTTTAATACATCATAAGATTTGTTTTAAGAAAAAAAAAAAGAAGACTCAGTATTAATTATTTAAAAAATTAAAAAATTTCAGTATAGGAAAAAAAATAATATTTTGTTAATGTTAGGACATATTTTGAACATGCTCTAAAATTTTTAATGTTTCCTCTTTCAATTTTCAACTCTTTTTTTTTTTTTGTCTGACTAAGTTATTCGATTATCATAAGCCTACCACAATTTCAAGCTAGTGAAAAACACTACCAAACTCGCTCATTAAACGGCTTAGACTTGGGTAAGATCCAGTTTGATCAAGTCCAATAATCAAGCTGAAAAGGAGAAGGTAATATCAACTTGGTTCCATCTTGTTTGGTAAATATATTGATTGATTTCTCAAGTTTGGCTATATCAAGATCGAAGAACTAAATAGTTACATATTGAGATATTTAACCTCTAAAAAGATACTCTTTGGATGATATGACTAAATAGTTTAATAGGATTAAATCTTAGAGATTAATTAGTAAATCTTATCTATCTTTGGGGAATCGTGCCATTGTTGATGGAAATATCCAATTTTTCATTGAAAGAAACTTTGATTTGGTTTTCATTTTCCATTATCACACTAATTGCTCATTTACTTGTAACTATGCCCAGTTCAAAATCCAACACAATGGAATCATTCCCATTGTTTGGGTACGCATGAAACTATTTATACAAAGGAAACTAAGTACTCACGTTCAATTATTTACATGGAGTTTATTTGATATGAAATTATAAAAATTGATGATCATGTGAACATGAAAAGGGCTATATATAAACCTGCCAGATTGTTCAGTGAGTAATTCTAGAAAAATACATATATAACATCATATGAAACCTAATATCATGGGATACGCAGATGTAAACTCATTGGTTTTTAGAAGCTAATTTTAAATAAATTAATAAATCATTAATAAGAAATTTGTTCTCAACCTCCATTTTGATCGGTTGTCTCTCATTCTTTCTATAAGAGCAATTAATTCACCACTAGAAGAAAATGCCTATTGAAAATCTAAAGAAATAAAAACATCACAAACATCACAAAGCCATAAACACCGCATACGATAAATAGAAAATCTATAAATCCCAAATTGATTCTTCTATTTGATGTACTGATTATTTAAGGATATGAATTTTTACAGATGATTGAAGGAGATTAAGATAAAAGGAAGGAGATGCTTGATTGATTAAGTAAAAAGTTTGAAAATGAATTTGTTCACGAACCCTCACTTGAGAGAAGAAAATTTGTGAAATAGAAATCTCCATAAAAATTGGACTTGCGAGCAAATGATTTGGGAGAACGTTTGATTTCAATCATGAACAACCATTGATGACTAGAAAATTTTTTGATAAAGACGGATTCAATCATCGAAAGATGTCATGATTGAAAGAGGGATGAGAGAAGTAATGAGAGAAATAAATTTTATTATTTTTGGTTTATCCGTGATCAAAACCGAGCATTTGGTATATCAAGTTAAGTTAATGGAAGGTTGTAAAGGGGGGACCAATAAAATATTTTTGAAAACATTATGATCTTGTCCTTATTTTTTTGTCAAAATTAACTGGCATACCTCGCATTTTGAATATTATACTAAAATCTCCCTATGTTTTACCTCAGTAATTATCTCATATCCTTTAGTCTATATATACATACTTTTTCCATTGATTTTCCTATTAAAAGATGTGAATGCCTTTATTTTTAGAGGGCTCTATCTCCATCTTCCTCTTCTCTCTATCTTTCTATTTTATAAAACTTTCTTTCTTCCTTTAATAATGGAAAACATAGAAACGATACCTAAGTGGCCACCATTGGCCATGAATTAATTTCTATAATTGAATTGTTTGTTCTTATTTTGAAAGAAAAAAATCGCTCTCATCCTCTTCAACTCTCTCTCTCTCTCTCTCTCTCTCTCTCTCTCTCTCTCTCTCTTCTTTGTTGATAATCTATAACAATAAAACACATAAAAGAATAATATATATAAATATATTAATAAGATATTAGACTTCTAAGTAAACTTTAACTAAAAAATCATATAAGATTCCTATAATCCTTATCCTAATACAGTTATCTTAACTATAATATAAGTACCCCTAGTCCACCCTAAAAATGGGCTAATTCATATTCACTCACTCAATTTCTGAGAGTTTAACAATTTATGCGGCGGAACACACATTCGAACTCTAACAATCCTAGTCTTTTCCTTTTCAACACCATTGCCAACAATCTAGCCAAACACCTTAACGTGGAAGACCAAGGCAACAACCATGATGGGGTGAGTGAACAACCCATGATACCCCCTGCACCGGCAACTAATCCTCAACCAATAGTCGCCTTAGCATAAGCATATTCGTAATTCACCATGGTGTTAAAATCTCACCTTGTGATCCCTCGTCCGAACGACAAAGTGATACCCCAAGATGCACCAACGAACCAACACCACATAGAACATAGTGCACCTTTACCACCACCTAAGCCATAAAGCTGCCTAGCATTTGAACAACTCCATGAGGAAGATTTAGAGGCGAATCTTAGTATGATCACCCTTTATAGTCAGGAGCCATGCCATACACAGCTAGTTCTGGATAATGCCAATCTCCAGAACATTGTTAAAGAATTAGTCAGAGAATGCAGAGAGATAGGAGAGGTAGGGACTCCGGTCTCCAGTAGGACTAACCTTTGTCAGCCAATATTCTAGGCATAGCCTTCCCACCAAAATTCAATATTTTGACCTTTAAACCAAATGATGGATCCATTGAACCCCGAAACCACCTAATGACCTTTCAAACTATGATATCTTCAAACCAACTCTGAAGATCTCATGTGTAATGTCTTCTTGATCACACTGAAAGGAGCAGCTCAGGAGCGATTCCAAACTCTCAAAATAGGATCTATTTAGTCATTCTCACATTTAGCTATCGCATTCCAAGCTCAATTTAAAACGTGTGTGCCATCCAAAAAAATATCATCTAACCTAGTGGACTTAAAAAGGGAAGATAGAGAGTCTCTAAGACACTATATCTCCAAATTTCAAGGAATGGTGATGTAGATAGAGAACTTTAATGAAAAAACAGCTATTAGCGCTATGGCAAAGAATTTTAAGTATAACAAATTATTCAAAAGTCTAAGTATAAACCCACCTATAACTTTTGCCTAGCTCATGGAACGGGCCCATAAATACATAAAATTAGACAACGCTTATGAGGAGGTTGCCTAAAGAGGGAACTTAGACACAGATGACATCCTTCTCCAATAAAAAGACGATCGCCTAGAAGAAGATCGCCACTCCGATACTCATAAGCTATTTATGCTGTTAGAACAAAATACTCAAGGGATGATAAACCTCAGTAAGATTGAGAGTTAACCCCTTTAAACAGACCACGTTCAGAAGTACTATCCTGGGCGAGAGAATAGGGGAGCAAAGTTCAGCTTTGTTAACTTAAAAAGATGAAGGAGGATTGTAACAGACTGTTTTTCAGTGTCGTTAATAGTGATTTACCTGTCTGTGAATAGTACCATCAGTCTAAGACTTTGTATTATTTCAGTCCGAAAAAATTAGTATGAGTGTCTAATATTTTAGAAGCATGTTTGCATGATTTAGGTGGGTAGAAAATATTTTATGAACATTTTTGGAGAATTGCGGCAACTAATGAATATTATTTCTAGTATAGTATATTAAGGAACAAATGAGGAATTATTTTGTGGAGTTGATTTAATTAATTGTGGAGTTAAATAATATTTGAAAGAGAATTAATTGATGAATGTTTAGAGCCATTTGATGAGATTACTTAGGACTTGATCTTAGCCATTCATTTGGCATAAAATTTGGAAGCAAAGTTTGACTTTGCTACTTAAAGTTACCACCACTTCATCAACACTTTCTCTTTCTTCTCTTCTCCATCCTGCATGCCATTATCATCTCCTTCTTCCTCCATTTCTTTCATTTTTCTACCTCCAAATTACCACTAAACTACCTAATTAAATCAAAGAATAGTGAATTATCCTTAAGAACTAAGTGATTGGAGTTGAAATTGAGGATTAAAAGCTAAGAGAATTGAAGTTGCCATTGAAGAGGTAAGTTGTGATTTTTGGGTTTTATGATTTTATAAGTAGAATTTAAGGTTTAGACATGAAATTAATGCATTAAATCATGCTCCGTCTACCTTGTGTGTTAATTTTTGGTTTTGATAAATATTTTTCCTACTTTGAAGAAGTGGTAGAACCTTCAAGCAAAGGCAAAGGGAAAGCTAAGGAGTGAAACTTTCTAAGCTTCTTAAGGCTTGATTGAAAGGCTAGTGCAATAATACCTTCAATTCTCTTTCAATTTCTCAAGTTTCAATTTTTAGATTTTGATTGATTTTTGATAATGTGTGTGAATTGAGTTGGGGAATTGTTGTTTGATGGTTTTATTGTGATTTTCCATGATTTAAAAACATGAAAGAATGCTTGAATAAGAAGAGGAACCTCCCCTCCCTCTTTTCTCAAGTGTGGCCGAACCATCCTTAGAGGAAGGGCTTGGATTTTTGTTATTGTTTTTTTGTTTCCTTTGATTATGAATGAGCTTTGAAATGATTTTCCTTAAGCCTTATGAAATTAACTTGTAAAGAAACCATTTCCTCTTCATTCTCCATGGTTGGCCAAACCCTTATTTGGTGAAGGACACCATGCTCTTTGTGATTTCTATGCTTGATTTAAACTTAAATGAGTTTGTTATTAAGTAATTTGATGGTGGTTAAAACTTCTCTTTTGAATTTTGGTGTTTAAACATTTTAGTAAGACTTAAAGAAGGTTTTGAAAGTATTAAAATGGTTTTATGCTTAATTGTTTTGAGAAATGTATTTAATGATTTTGAGAAGTGATTTTAAGTTGATAATTAGTACTTTAATGGAGGTATTATGAAAGTAAGATTTTTGTTTGAAACATGAATTGATTTTGTTGGATTTTACAAGTTGTAAGTAAAGGTATTTTGAAATAATAAGTGTTAATTTTAAAATATTTTTGGATGAGGAATGGTGAGAAATGAGATTATTCGTGGAAGAATGCATTTATTTTGGGCTCTACTATACATGATTGAAATGCGGTATGATAAAATTTATTGCGATATGTGAGCATGCTCGGGTTATTAGCCCATTCTGTTTGGTGGAACTATGATCATATGCTACAGTTATCAGCCCTTATAAATAGGCGGACGTGCTTATTAATTGTGGTGGTGCTTGCATAAGCCACAGTGGTGCTTTCATAGGCCACGATTGTGTGATTGGTGGGTGGTGCTTTCATAGGCCATGGTGGCACTCCCACAGGCCACGATTGGGTGATTGGTGGGTGGTACTTTCATAGGCCACGATCGAATCTGCTTACATTCATTCGGTATTAGTACGAGCCTTAATAAAAAAAGGAATTTTATTTCACTATAAGAAACCGGAAACATGTTGGTATTTGTGATGTTTTCTTACTTATATTGAGTTTTGTATAAGTTTTTAAGATGTGAATTTCTTTATGGTTTTCGAAATATTGGATTTTATTGGCACATTTTCAGTGCTTAATATATATTTTGATTTAAGTATTTTCAAAGATATTTGTGATTTATTATTTGGCATTTCTTGGTTATTTTAATTTATAAATATTTAGCACCACTGAGTTTTTCACTCAGCGCGTTCATTTTTATCATATACAGGTTGTGAGCTGTGGGTGTTTCGTGAAGACCAAAGAGGTAGCATCAGAATAGAAGCATAGCTTTTGGGTAGAATCATGTAGTAGGATGTAAATTATGGCATGTATAATATTATTATAAGAAGCATTGGAGTTGTAAATATTGATAATGTAAATAGTGAGATTCATGGTTAGATAAATATTATTATTTGATTATATTTATGGTGTATGAATAGAAACATATATTTTTATATTCTTGAATGAATGGTGTATAGTATGACAGAACTTAAGTGAATACTTGTGACCTTTTAGAAGTGTTTGTGACTTGTTGTGTTGAAATGGAGTTTTGGGGTTATAGAAATTATATTGGAAGTGTGTACATTTTCTTTGTGAGGCAAGTTAATTTTTAAGGAAAACTCTTGCGAAATTTTCGTGGGAATTTCCTTAAATTTTATTTTTAAAATTTTTTTTTAATTACTTGCCTCCTTATGAAAATCTAACCACTTTCAATATGTGATCTAGAGTTAGTAAGTGACATGAGACAATGCTCCGGCACTGAATGTGACATCCGCCATCTAATTCTCCGGGATTGGGCGGTGGGTGTTATAAGGATACCTCGAGTTACTGAGACAAGAACAAGTTCTGTGAGTTCCACAAGTTCGTTGGCCACAAGACCAATGTCTGCTGCAATTGAAGAAAGAGATTGAATATCTTATATAAAGAGGTGAACGAAAAGAATTTGTTGGGAGAGCTTAGAAGGAAACCAAAGAGAAAGGGAAGCAGGTGCGGGTATGTCATACCTTGGGCAAATCCACACTATTTTTTTTGGCTCGTCAACATGTGATAGTAATTTAGTTAGAAGAAGGAGATTTATGGAATTTATTCTATCCTACTCCAACAAAAGCCTAATACGAGACTACCCATCTCATTCTTCGAGGCAGATGGTGAGCATGTGCACACTCCACACAGTGATGCCTTGGTAATTGAAGGGGTATTGAAAAATTTCTTAGTGAAAAAAATATTAGTAGATGAGGGTAGTGCAATTAATTTGTTGAACATTGACGTCTTTAAAGCCTTAAAATTATATTAGGCAAAGCTAAAACCTATTTGAACCCTTCCGGTTGGCCTAGCAGGAAAGCTAGTTCAAGTGTCTAGATTCATAGATGTGACCTTAAAGCTTGAAACTAAAGGTGTATCTAGAAGACTCAAGTAAGAATTCATGGTGGTGGATATTTACTTTCCATACAATGTCATACTAGTTAGAAAGGCCTTATATGAACTTGAGGCAGCCACGTGCATCAGATACTACACTAACAAGTTCCACTTTGATAATGATAAAGTTATTATTGTAAGGGGAGATCAAAAGGTGGCTCAGGAGCCAAACATAATAGCACTAAAAGGGGTGCCTCTCGCCCTACCTATTATGCAGATGCTAAAAGATAAAATGTCCATAATGTCTGAGGATCATCGACCTTTTGAAATACCCAGATATAGCTTGGACTCAAGCCCAAAACTAGTGGGCGAAATGAGAGGTAGAACTACGGTAACATCTAACCTTGGGAGCCAAACTACATATTGAAATTCGAAACAATATTAAAAAGTGTTGGTAAATAGTATTAATAGCTTTACTTGGATGGCTTAAAACATAATGGGGATTAATTCTAATGTCATATCCCATAAACTCAGCATTGATCCAAAGCAAAATTCTATAAAGCAAAAATAGTAAAGTCATAAACTTGAAAGGCAACAAGCCGTAACAATTGATGTATACAACTTTGTTGATGCAATTGCTGGGTATCACCAAACAAGGATGAACTAACTAGATGAAGAAAAGTCGAGCTTCATTACTAATAGGGGACTCTACTACAATGAGATAATGCTCTTCGGATTAAAATAAGTAGGATCCATATACCAGAGATTGGTTAATAGCATGCTCCAACACCATATAGTGCGAACTATAAGGTGTATGTAGACAATATGATAATTAAGAGTGCTCAAGTCGCTAACCACCCCAAAGACTTACGAGAAGCATTTAAAAATTTAAAAAATTTTAATATGAAACTAAACCTAGGCAAATGTACATTCAAGGTAAAAGCAGGCAAGTTCCTAGGCTTCATAATATCACAAAGGGCAACTAAGTTGAATCCTGAAAAGATTAAAGTAGTTTTACATATGCAAGCACCCACCAACATCCATGGAGTCCAACAGTTGAACGGTGGAATCAAAGCCTTGGGACGGTTCATCTAATGCTTGGCTAAAAGATGCATGCCTTTCTATTGAGCCTCAAAATAATTGAAGAGCTTTCAATGGGATGATGTGTGCCAGTTAACCTTTGACAAAATAAAAGAAATCATGTCTTCAGCGCCTCTCCTAAGCACCCCCAAGAAGGATGAGCCCCTTTACTTATACTTAGCTTCTACCGAAACCACAGTTTCATATACTCTAGTTAGAGAAGAGGGTGGAGAGCAGTACCCCATTTATTCCACCAACAAAGTCCTTTGAGGAGTTGAGCTATGATACCAAAACATTGAAAAATTGGCGTTCGGTGTCCTCACATCAATGAACACGCTATGCCATTATTTCCAATCTCATCTAGTACTTGTCTTAACTAACCATACCCTAAAGAAGATCTTATACCAAGCAAAAACCTCTTGAAGGTTAGTGGAATGGTCAATTTGACTGGAGGAGTGAGACATAATGTATGTCCCATGTACAACCATAAAAGCACAAGTACTTGCAGATTTTGTAACTGAGTTCTTCAAGGAACGTGCAGAGGCAAACCAAAAGGCCAAACATCTAACCTAGATAGCAATATATGGGAACTATACACTAACGGTGTGCCTTGAGAGGTTGGGGAACTACTTTAGGGGTCATATTGCAAGGACTAAGAAAGCTAAAGATACAGTATCTTTATACATGAACTTTAGTATAACAAATAATGGTGCAAAGTATGAGGGTTTAATTATAGGACTTAATCTAGCCCTCAAAGTATAAGCTCCAATACTTCATATCTTTCTAGATTCAAAACTGGTGCTTAATCAGATAGCAGGTACATTCACAACTAAGGAGGTGAGCATAGCTAGGTATCATTCTTTAGCCCTATCACTGTTACACAAGTTAGAAGAAGAGGGTTGCATTTAGAAGACAACCCAAACAGATCAGAGATATAATAAAGAAGCAGATGCCATAGCCAAAACCGTAGCACAAAAGGAAGAATTAACTAAAGAAGCAATGTTCGAACAGTAGAGACAATCGAGCTATGAACTGTATATAAAATCCTTATATCTCAACCTAGTAATAGTTTGATGAGCCTAATCATTGACTTTATAAATAATGATATTCGACCAAACAATAGGCAAGAAGCGATTAAACTTAGTAGAAAAGCTGTGAACTATGCACTTGAAAATGGAGAACTCTATAGGAGGTCAAAATCGTATACTTGAGCGAAATGCCCTATAGGAGAAGAAGGAAACTACATCATAAGGGAGACCTATGGAGGTGCGTGTGGTGGAGATGAAGGTTCGGACACAATGCTAAGGAAGACAATGCTTCTAGGATGCTACTGCCCAACGATGAAACAGGATGTTTGCAATACGTTTGCCATTGCATCACTTGTAAAAAATATGATCGAGTACCTTGAAAACCATGCTCAGAACTACAACCGTTGAGCTTGGACTGGCCTTTTGCTTAATGGAGGATAGACCTTGTGACATTCCGACCCAGCAAAGCGATCCTAAGAGGCTGGGTAGAGCAGGGCTCCTGGCGAGCTTCTAAGATGGCAAGCTAGCTAGAGTAGTGGAATGAGGGCATAGGAATGAATCGGATCATATATCGAAAAGGGTGTAACTAATCATTAGAGGTGCCTTTTGGCGAAATGGCTAGAGAGTTGGAAGAACTTCAGGGTTAAACGTGCTCACTTGATAGAAATCCGAGGATGGGTGACCTCCTGGGAAGTTTCCATTTCACCTGCAAGACAAAACCGTGCAGGTCTTGCCGATCTAGTATGTGATGGATCCAGCTTGATTCAAAGCGGGCAATTTCTCTAGTGGTTGGAGTCAGGGCGTTACAATTTGGTATTAGAGCCTGACCACTTCCATTAGATATATTGTTCGAGGACGAACCACGCGGAAGCTTGTGGGCCTATGACATTCCGACCCAGCAAAGAATCCTAAGAGGGCGGGTAGAGCAAGGCTCCTAGCAAGCTTCAAAGATGGCAGGCTTCTAGGATGGCAGGCTAGCTAGGTTAGTGAAATGCGGGACATAGGAATGAATCGGATCATATATCAAAAAGGGGGTAACTAATCATCAGAGGCGTCTTTCGGTTGAATGGCTAGAGAGTTAGAAGAACTCTAGGGTTAAGCATGCTCGCTTGACAGAAATTCTAGGATGGGTGACCTCCTGGGAAGTTTCCATTTCACCTGCGAGACAAAACCGTGCGGATTTTGCCGATCTAGTATGGGATGGATCCAGCTTGATCCAAAGTGAACAATTCCTCTAGTGGTTGGAGTCAGGGTGTTACAGACATATTAGGACCTTATCCTATAATAACTCGGCAGAGAAAGTTTGTAGTAGTAGCAAATGATCACTTCTCCAAGTAGGTAGAAGTCGAGGCCCTCAACACCATTACTCCAGCTTGGATTATTAGCTTTATCAAGAATAATGTAATATTTAAATATTGCATAGCCCATAATATTGTTATTGATAATGGTAAATAGTTTAACTTAGAAGCCTTTAAATCTTTTTATGAAGATTGGCACATTGGACTCCATTTTCTTCGGTGGCTCATTCCCAAACAAATGGCCTGACTAAAGTTACAAATAGAACCATACTACAAAGGTCAAAGAAGAGGTTAGATGGGGAAAAAACTAATTGGGTAGAAGAACTAAAAAGTGTGCTATGGGCTTACAGGACCATACCTCAGCAAGTAACAAGACAAACCCCCTTTTCCCTTGTGTATGGGACCAAAGCATTAGTATTAGTAGAAATAAGCATTCCCAGCAAAAAAACTAGTTGAACATGAAGAGCTCAGCAACAATGAGAGCTTGAAAATCATCTTGGACTTAGTAGAAGAGCTTAGAGAAGATGCTGCAGTTCGAGCCGAGGCATGGAGACAAAGGATGCGAAGGTACTTTAATAAGGGAGTTCAAAGTAGGCAGTTCAATGAGGGAGATAAGGTATAGTGGAAACTAGAAGTAACAAAAGGCTTAACAGGAATAGGCAAGTTGGGACAGACCTAGGAGGGATCATATGAAATAACCAAGTAGCTGAGCCCAAGTACATAAAAGCTCAAGAAAATTGATGGGGCTGAGCTATCGAACAAATGGAATGCAAACAATCTAAAGAGAGCATATTGTGTTTCCACCTAATAAGATGTAAAGTAACTTTAAGTTAAAATAATAAAAGACCTTAGGTTTTTTTCATTTAATCGATCATGCCTTGTAAAGGTAAAAGAGACATGATATATTAAGTTTTTCCTGAAGGATTACACTTAGATAATTTTTCATATATTCTCTTACTTGTTGTTTCACCATGTCCATCAGATTGGACTTAAGCAAGCAGTCCATTAGTTCAGACTTAAGCAATACACCAATACAGACTTAAGTCATCCACCAGTTCGGAATTAAGCAGTCTTATAGTTTGAACTTAAGTAGTCCACCAGTTCGGACTTAAGTAGTCCTCCAATTCGGACCTAAGTTGTCTTCTAAATCGAACCCTAGCGATCCTCTAGTTTGGGGTTAAAGACGATCTGAACCAGTTCAAACTTAAAGCACTCAACTTAATTAACTAACTCAAAACGCAAAGCAACACAAACATAGAGTAAAAGATCACCTTGGAATGATACGATATCACTTCTGATCAAATAGAAATTCTTCAAAATAACTCAAAATTTAAAAAGACACAAAGGATAAAAGGAGCAAATAAAAGGAGAATCTTTCACTAAATCAATTTAAAAGAAATATAAGGATTTTTTCTTTACTAAGTTCCAAAATTTACAAAAAGGGAGTTCTCCCTAATGCTACTTAGACTTAGGCAACTCAGTATTGGAATCATTCTCCATTAGAGGAGGAACATCAGAAGAAGGAGGCACAATCAAGGAAACCACGGTCTCCCGTGAAACAATATCAACACTCTGAACTTGAACCTCTTCGTGTGCTAGTGAAGAAGTAAAAGGATGGCCTTGTTTGCCACTAGCTAGAGCATCCTCCTCCTCTTCATCATCATCATCAGGGCATATTTGGTTAACCCAGCTCTAGTCTCCTTCAGGGTTTCGAACCTTAAGCTCGACCATGATATTCGATCTTAGGCTAAGACAAACCTCAGCTAAGTCCTCTTCTATCTAACCCTCCTGATCTTAAAACACTTGAAGCTCATCTTCCACCTCCTTTATTATTAGCCTCCAAGATCTTCACCTTCTCGGCTAGAGCTCGATTCTCCACTTGAAGTTTTCCAAGCTCGACATCCCGAGCTACAACCTAATTTCACAATCACTCACTCCTTAATTTTTGAGAGTCTAACACTTATATGTTTATAACCTAAAAGAAGGTAGTAAGTGAGCTAAGCGAGTCAAACTAAGAATCAAGGAGTTCTATTAATTGTAGCAATAATGGCAACAATGATAATACTCAAATAAAATATTAACCCTACAAAAAAAACAACAAAACCCATTTCACTTCTTCCAATCGAAAATCTACCTAAAGGTCTAACCACGTCAAAATTAATTCTTGCAAGTTCTACCATAGTTGGAGCTTTTCAAAGTTAAGTTTATCTTATCCAACTATGGCTGCTCAACAAATAACAGAAATAGTAGAAGGTGATAATCATAGACTGGCTCAACAAACAGATGAAGGAATTCATTTTATTGAGTTTTGAATTTTGTGCAATTTGAGAACTAAGAAAAATTGATAATTAAAAAGTTAAAATAATTTATGGGAGAGAGAGACAAAGGAGAGATGGATATAATGCCTCTTAAAATAAAGCTATTTTTATAGATTTATAGAATATTTAACGAAAAAGTACAAAACTTGGACGGAAGGATATATGAGTTGGGTGAAACCAAAATTAAGGTTAAAATAGTGTAATTTTAAAAATGAGAGGGTAACCTAGTCAATTATGGTAAAGCATAATGATAAAATTGTAATTTTCTATTTTTTTTATTCTAAACTTTAACCCTAATCTAATTTTAGGGCTACATATTTAAGTTTCAAAATGGGATTATGTAGGATATAAAGGTGGCATTGCAAAAAGTCTAGTTTAGGCCCCTTGGATTTACTTATTAATATAAACAATAGAAAAATATTTTGAAATACTTATATATATTAAGAATACCTCTCAATCCATGAGCACCTATCTGCGTCCACTCTCCTCTCCATTACTTTAATGCCACCAATATATCTTGCATGTGGTTCATAGACCATTGTGCCTCCATGGACCCATCCAACGTTTACTCTCTTCTTAGTCATTTTAGAATAAAAAAATGGGGAAAAAGGAATCAAAACAAAGTTCATGTTTAAGCAAATTAAAATAATAAATGTTAGCAAAAAGGAATCAGTTCCTGAGCTACTGACTTTTTTCTGCAAAAAACCCTTACCCATTCTTCTCATTTAAAAAAAAAAAAAACCTTAACTTTACACTATTTCTCTCTGTTACTTAACAAACCCCTAATTTCCATTGTCATTGTTCAAACCTAAAAACTGACGCCACCAATGAAATGAAAAATTATGGTCATGAAGAAGTACATACCTTTGCCAATGCGAGAAACCCTTCAGCCTTGACACAATTGTTCCTTTTTCTTCCCCAAATTTCACTTCATTCTCTCTCTCTCTCAAAGGGTGGGTAACTGAGCAAAATGGAAAGCCTCTCCATGATATTTTAAAATATAACAAAAAAAATTAAATTATCACATTGGAGGGAAATAATAATCGACCTCTACATGGCATCCTACGTGGGAAATTATTTTGCCATGTGTTATATTTTTTGCCATGTAAGCACAAGTGCAATTCACACACTTCTCAATCCTTAATTCCAGCATGGCAAAGGAAAATTTGAATATAAAAAAAATTAATTTTAAGGGCACATTAGGTTACCTACAAAGTATAGGGGGGCCACAAGGTTTTTTTTTTTTGTAAAGTAAAGGGGGCAAAATATGCATCAAGCCTAAAATTTTATGTAATTTCTTAATGATTATTGTCAAGATCACAAAAAATAATTCATGCTCTCCTTAACCTGTGCGATTTGTAGAAATTGTGAGAATGGTCAAACCCTTAATCAAGCTGGTTCTTAATTGAAGGCCAGTAGGTCAAATAATAGAAGTAAAAAGGGGGGGGGGGGGGGGGGGGTTTTTTTATATTTAAAAAAAACCAAAAAAAAAAAAAAAAATAAAATTTAAAGAAAAAGTATTATTAAAATAAAAAAAAAAAAATAAAAAAAATAAAAAATTAAAAAGAAAAATAAAAAA
>CANUEP010234886.1:0-22761 GCA_947857235.1 Jatropha podagrica
CACAAAGATTAAATGGTTATTATTAATGGTTTTTATATAATTAAATTATTCGGATGATAATTAGAGTATTTTGTAAAATTGCTAATGAATTATTATTATTGTTGGTGTTAAATTATAATTTGGTGTATAAATATATTTTATGGAAGAATAAATGGAATTGATGTCCAGACTAGATAAAAAATAAGTGAATAATTAATTGCTGGTAAATAGTAAGGTTATACAATGAATTAATAGAAATTTAGTTAGAGTAATAAAATAAATAGATAGGTTTATTAAAATAATATTTTTAATTAAGGGAGTCATTATCTAATTATATTTTCCTTATTATATGTGTTTCTTAGGATAGACTTGAATAGTATTCTGCGGTCACTGTGAGTAATAATAAATGGTGCACATCATCCTGCATACATGTATTTCATATGCATACTATATACTCTTTATATTATTTAAATAATCATGAATCATTTCTTAATTCTATTATTATGTTGATATCCCTTATTTTCCAAAGATAATATCTCAGTTCTATAATCTTAGTATTTGATATATATAATATTTTGGTTTTATAAATTTATACAATTTTCGCCCTTGATTATATTCATATGTTGCATTTATTGTATTGAATATAATTGTGAATAATTACGATGTGAAATAATGTGCTTTTGTATCTGGGTGGAAATTGGGACGACGTGTGTCACTTTGGGTCAGTGGGCCAACTATGGGGGATCGGCTCCTTGTTATATATATTATTATTATGGAATTGGCCAGGGGCCAATAGGTGGATTTGTGACTTCATTGACTAATTTCCACATGTTGTGAATAATTGAATGTGATTTGTTTGAAGATGTTGATGTATGGCATGTGCTTATGAAGTATGCCCATTTATTATATTGTGCAAGCATACTGCTTGAATGTGTGGGTTTGCATTATTTATTATTATTCATTGAGTTTAGTGAAACTCACCCCTTTCTATAAACATTTTTCAGGAAACAAAAGTACCGTCGGTTTATAAGACTCTACTTCCTTCTCCGCAGAGATTTGAACATGTTAGTATGAATTATCTGTTCATATTTGTGGTTTTTCGCACATTTTATTTAACTCCGCAGTTAGGATGTTTAATTAATATTTGGTTATGTAAAAGAAATTATGATGTGGTTATAAACAAATTGTGGAGTGTTCTTTTTGAATATTTGGTGACCATATGATAGGAATAGTTTGATCATATTATGACAAATAAATATTTACATGAGAATATATTTTTATTAAATGGATATGGGCCCGAACTGTAAACAGTATTTAATACTAAGACTAGATCAGAACTGTTAACTCTGATTATTATATGAATAATGTCATAATATGGGCTTACTATTCCGTCAATCAAATGATAATAGAAATGAATTTTTAATAGTTTAGGCTTACTACATGCTTCGGAGGCCTTAAGCTTATCTAGATCCTAGCACCGGTCCGGCCCACGATTTTGGGTCGTGACAAAACTATAAAAGTTCTCTCTCAAGTCCAAAGAATCAAAGTTCTATTTTAATTCAAGATCAAATCTCCACGATCCTTGAATTGTTAAACGTTCGCTCTACATCAATTCAACGGATCAATTCAACATTAAGTCTTTCAGCCGTTGAATCGTGTTCAAGATCAAGTCTTTTGACCATTGAATTGCGCTCCCAACAAAGAAAAGAATAAAAAAAAAATCTTCATTGTAATAGGAGATTTCACACGAGAGATTGTTTTCGCTCTTTACAAATTATATTTGTATTTTGTATTTTTATTTTTTAAATTTCAGGAATAAATTTTATACTTACACCACCTCATCCGTACAAATGCAATCTATCTCAAGAGATTTATACCATAATTTGCATGAATTATACCAAGTTAAGATGAACAACTAAAAATTTTATCTTGATTCATTTGATTTTAATTGCAAAGGGTTCATTGCTTTTGAAAGGGTTCTAGAATCAGAAAGTGAGTTTTCAAAGGAAAAAATGTCCAAAGGTTAAATATAGAATTCAATAGTTATATCTATGTGGATTCCACGTGGCAAGTTGATTTGGAGCTTTTTTATGTCATATTGTCTACCTCATGTGAAAAACTAGGTCACACAATTACACAATTATGTTTTCAACAAGACAAATCAGATTGACACACTAAAATTTAAATTTTAAGAAGTTCATACACTCAATTGATAATATTTTTCATTTAAGCATCAAAGTGAAAAAAAATTGAAAAGTTCAAATACTAAAATTATAATTATCTCTTTCATATATAAAGTTCAATAAAAAGTCTAAAATAAGGGAGCCACTAAATAGAAATAGAAAATATAATTACTAGCACCTCTAAAAACTCTATTTTCTCATTCCTCTAAAACTGTTTTAGAGATTTTTTTTTTATCTATTCATGTGGATATAATTATAGTAAAATAATTAGATGATTTATGGTATTGTCATATACTAGAATGATCAAATTCAAGGTAATCTTTTAAATTAATTTTTATTGTCTTATTTGTTTAAAGGGATCCTGTTGGCAAAATAAATAGATTTGTACTTATTTTATTGTTGTGTTATATATATATAAGGAATGATACAATTTTCGAAATGCTCTTAATGAAATTTAGAATTAACTAAAATAGTTTTAATCATAACCAATTTGAAATTTACATTTTAGATCAACAAATATTGGGATGAGTGACTCAATACTCTTCTCCTTTAAGTAAGGTCGAGGATTCGATCTTCATGGATGATTCAAATACTAGTTGAGAATACTTTACCCCTTTCCGGGCCGACCTATTACGAGCAAGATTTAATTGTAGACAAAAAAAAAATTACATTTTATTATTTGTTTGGATATAATTTCTAAAAGTTATTTTTTAAATAAACACATATATAATAAAAAGAAAAAAGTATATTCTTCTTTTTCCCTATGATTATAGGGAGAATTGAGTGTTTATTTAGTGAAGATAGAATGTTTCTTTTATGTAATTTTTATGTTAATTAATTAATTAACTTATTTATTTTAAATTGTAACTTAGAAAAATAGAAAAATAAAATTGGATCCTAATATTATCTATTTTGTAAGTTTTATTTATTGACTTGGCGATATATATTTTTTGTCTCTTACATCAAATTTCATTAAATTATAACATTTCTAGTTAAAGAAGGGTTGACTTTTGAAATTTAAATTGACAACTTTTTTAATATTATTTATTTCTTGTTATATATTGAATTCCAAAAAGAGTTACATTCTCATTGACAATTTTTTTTCAGTTATTGAATTAATATGTAATTGCTATCACTTTAATTTAGTTAGATATTTATATATCCCTTGTAATAAATAAATGATTTTTTGATGATTTAACGTTTTTAATTTTTTTATTATATTCTAAAATTTGACTTGAAAGAAAATAATATTTATAAAACTGAAAAAAATAGAATTATATATTTCTATTTTAGGTCAAATTTCAAGAATTTGTGTGTATGCATATATTCCTCTCTAATACATTAAGTAAGTGATATTGTCACTATAACAAAATAATTACTATTATCAATTCAGATCATTTGCTCATTTTTTTTCTTTTTTTTACCAAGCAATAAAAAATAAATTATTATTGTTTTTCATTATAGTTGTATATATATATTGATTTGAGATTGAGGGCAGGAGGTTGGAGATTGATTTATGATTTTATTTTCTTTTTGGATACTTATTAAGGTTTTAAGAATCTGCATTTATAAATTAGCAACTGAAGAATAATGTTTAGGAATTGAATTAAATTTTATTTTAAGACTACTATATTATAAATAAAATAAAATAAGTACATAAGAAGTTACGTTATAAGTAGTTTGTACAATAAAATTCAATACTTTAATATTGTATAGATAAAAAAAAATTAAAAGAGTGTAAATATATAACAAACATAGTCAATATACAAGGCATTTAAATAAGATGCAATAAAGATTATAATGCTTGAATAATTATAAATAAAATAAAACATCTCCAAATAACTCTAAAGCATATAGTTGATTGAAATTTTTATCAATTATCATTAGCCGATAAAAAACTTATCAAACATCTACTTATCAAACAACCATATATATGAATAAGATGAATCAAATAATCGTGAAATTATACTATTTAACATTTTAACTTATAAAATCATTTTATTAAAGATTAAACTTACAACATTAGATTAATCAAATATCATCCTTTAACTAATTGAAAAATATGATTATTTTTGCCCTAAAAATTAATAACTTACATATAAATTAAATAAATTTCACTCAAAACCGTTGGTAGTACGGAAAGTATACAACTTGTAAAAGTGAATAAATTTTATAATGTGTATATAATGTATATTTTTATGTAGTATAGGTTCTAAATTTCGCATCGCTTGATCCACCTTCTGTCTCGGGCGATTCTAGGGTTTTATTGACTAGCAAAACCAACAATCGCATGGCGGGGGCTGGAATCCATCCATACCACCAGCAGTGGCCGCCGGCACCTGCTCCTCCGCCTCCACCCGCTGCAGCTGCTGCGGCTCCTCCTCCATCTGTCCACCATACGCCTCCGGTCCTTGTTGACAATAGTAACCGTGGTCCCACGCATGATGAGGTAACTGTATGTGTTAATCAATCAATTAATCTTCTAAATGTCTAAAAGTAATAATGACAATTGAAATTGCTGCGTTTAGGTTCGAACGATATTCATAACTGGACTTCCTGAAGATGTGAAGGAGAGAGAATTGCAGAACTTACTCAGATGGCTTCCTGGTTATGAGGCTTCTCAAGTTAACTATAAAGGAGAAAAGCCTATGGGCTTTGCTCTCTTCTCCACTGCCCAGTTTGCTATTGCAGCCAAGGATGCCCTTCAGGTTTGCCTATCTTATGCAACTCATCTTAATAACCTGATAGGTTAATTTTGATGGATATTACTTCAAATTTGCTTTTTTCTTCTTCTCTCTCTTTTTTTTTTAAAATTTATAGGATATGGTTTTTGATGCGGAATCCAAGTCTGTGTTGCATACAGAGATGGCTAAGAAGAATCTCTTTGTTAAAAGAGGTGAGATTCAGTTCTTCTTTTTCTTCAATTCTGACATCGAAGTTTAATCATTATTGGTTGTTGAGTAAGGCTCTATAATTGCAAAGCATGGACTTTGTTGTTTCTATTTCTAGAATAATAAACTCCTCTGTTTTCATGGTGTTTGCTCAAAATGCTTTGATTTATGAGTTATTGTACTGAATAATGATAAATTGGGTGCTCTTATTTCAACAGCATTAGTGTTTGTTAAAATTTTGGTTTTGAAGCACTTGTAGAAATTGTTGTAATGATGCATTCAAAGAAAAATATTCTAAGGTTTATTTTCTTCTTTCTTTTTAATTTGCATATCTTGTGAAATTTTCTATTAGGAATATCATGTATTTCCTATTTATCTGCCTGTTTAGGAACTATGGTTTTTCTTCCAATTTTTTTTGAGGCTCGTGATTACCTTGAAGTGCCTTCAGTTGAGATTTTCGCTCTCTCTATACAACGTTTCTGCTTCTTGCATGATTTTTCCTATCATTCTTTGTATCTTTTACATCTTTATGGCTTTATTTCTGGCTGAATTCAACCAAGGAACTCTTTGCCTTTTCATTGCCACATAACTTGCTATCTACATAATACACTATATTTTGGCATTACAGAACTTTATGATTTATGAGTTCAAAGTTCTTAATATGTAGAAAGTTGTCTGCTTCTTGTTTAGTGTTCACTTAGGAGTTTTCCTACGTTGATATTATCTATCCTGATGAGACTATGATTAGTCATTAATTCTACAACCAGCCGTATAGCTAGTTGATTTTCATAGCATTTGATTGCAGAAGTATTTTGACGCAGCGGAAGAATTTAGGGCAATTAGTTTCAATGACTAGGGCTAGAATACAGTGATTGTGATTGGAATAATATAAATATATATTGGTTCTAAAGGAAACCCTCAGAATTAAAATTCCAAATTGAAAGAGAAAAATACAAAACATAAGACTGATTGTTACTGTCCTATTTATATTAGCTAGGATCTTTCCTAATTCTATGCTGAAAGGTACTCCTAATTAACTGATGCTCTTGGATTGTAATTTTCCTATTTAGCTATTCCTAAATAAGGTCGGAAAACTGAAAGTTATTCCTAATTAATTAACATTGTTTTATTTAATTAAGAATTCTAAATAAAGATGGAAACTAAATGAAAGCTTCCTAATTAGTCTTGGATGCTTCTTCCTCGTTCTCCTCGTTTTTTAAAAGAGCTTGGCTTTGACGAGAAAAGTTTAGATATATCGTTGATGAGAATAGTATCAATTTGAAGTGGGTGTTTTCTTTCTGCACCTATGATTGTAACTAAATTAGATTCGTTAGAGAGAACCTGCATCTCTTGAGTTAAAACACTAAAAAACTTTGGAATTTTTTTTCCATTTCTTTATTATTGAATTCTCAAGTTTAAATATACTGCTGGAGGAATAACTACCTCCTTTAAACAAGGAAACATGGTAGTTCAACTTCCTACAACTAAGGGACATGATTAACCATAGTTATTAAAGGCGTGCCTCAGGCGCGCTTTATGTAGGGTGCGAAGGCTGGAGCCTTAAACACTGAAAGATGGGTGACATTGATGAGGCGAGAGCTTTTGGGCTTAGGCGCGTGCCTTTGCACAGGCACAAGGCGCAGAAAAGGCGTGCCTTTTTTTATTTTTCCCCCTGCAGTATCGGCTAGGGTTTCCTTTTATGATTATATGACCTAGCCGCCTCCTCTCTTCTTATATTATATGTTTACGTTAAAAAAGAAAAAATAATAAGGGAAGAAAAGAAGAAAAATCATTATATATTTTATATTATTAATGAATTTTTTTTCAATTTTTTGAAGTTATTATATATTTTTAATTATTTTTTTATTTTTGCGTCTCACCTCAGTCATGCTCGAGCCTAGGCTCCGGCGGCCCTTTTTGTCTTAGTGTGCCTTGCACCTTTAATTACTATGTGATTAACGCAAACTGAACCACCACTAAACAACTGAAAGAAAACTGAACTAAGGATAAAAAACACATTTGCTGAATATGTCACTATTCTTGGTGGATGTGACTAGTGCCTTGGACATGACCTGATCTTGCTTTTCTTGTAGTCCCATGTGTGAATCTTTTGTAAACTTGATTGCTGGAATCTAGATTAGCATCCGTTGCAGAACAGGACTGTCTCAAAATCAAAGACTAAAGAGTTACCATTTTCTGTGAATTGTGTATTTCTCACATTGTTGGTGACAAACTTGCTTGGAAGGAAAAGTATTCCTAATCCAGCGAAAAAGAGCGATGTTTGGAGATTGATTAAAATCTTTGCCTAATGAAATGAAAATTACAATTGGTAACTACCAACTCGTTGGTTTGCTACTGATCAGACAACCCATTTCCAAAAGCCTAATTTTACGATTAGAAATAACATAATGTACGCTTTTGGGATAGAAGTCATAAAAATCCCGTTGGTGAAATTTATGGTGATTTATCGAATATTTATAATTTGGTTTGTTAGTGGTGCGGAATTGGGATGTATTTCTTGATTTTGAAGAAGGATAGCGTTATTTGATCATTTGTCTCATCATTACATGAAACATGAATTAGCATATGAATTTTGAAATATTTGGTGTTTTCGATGAGAAGGATCTTTAGTTTTATAGGTATTATTGGTGGCCAATAGACTTTTTCCATTATTATGCAAATATTTTAATTGTTTTTTGGGTAAATTTTCTATATTTGCATTATAATCTTTTTATGCATTTTTCCCATTCTATTAATTCACAGGAATAGTGGCAGATTCCAATGCTTATGATCAAAGTAAACGACTAAGAACTGGTGGTGACTATTCGCACACTGCTTATACATCTCCGTCTCCATTTCACCCACCTCCTGCACCTGTTTGGGGACCACATGGGTAGTAGTTCTTTCTCATTCTCCTTTCTATTAATATTATTGTTTGCAGATTGTGCTAGGATATAGAATTTCTATGGAAGAAGGTTAGCTAGATTTGTACTTTTTTTAAAATGACTTTTTTCTCACTTGCTCGCTTTTAGGTATATGGCCCCTCCTCCACCTCCATATGATCCTTATGCAGGCTACCCTGTTCCTCAAGTGCCAATGCCCACTCCTGCCCCTTTACCAGCCCCTAGCAGTTATGTACCTGTTCAGGTAATGCTTGTATAATATTCGTATCAATTTTTGTTGAGTTATTTACACCAAATGATTGGTCTTTGTTTTTCCATATTTTTTATGACCTTGAGCATAATTCCAACCGTGTTTCATCACCTTGGCTTGCATTTTAGAATGACTAGAAATCTTTTTCATAGAGTCAAGTAACATTTTATTTTCTGGTTTTTATCCTCTCTAAATGGATATCTTGTAAATGTGATTTTATTTAGGTTGTTTATCAATACTGAAATGCTGATTTCACTATTAATTTGGAAGTCAACCTTTCGATTAAATTTAGTCATGAAAATCCATTTGTTGTTAATTTTGTTTGAAATCCTCCTCACTTACACAAATGGGCAAATTACTATAACCACGCCCGGTTTGGTCAGCTACAATAGTCCAATTCCGAACTTTTTTCTTTAAATTGAATAAATGGTTCTTCAGGTTTTTTTCTGTTTGCTAAATGACCCTATTTTTTTCTTTTTGGATTATCGAGAATGGGGACTTGAACCTGGATATATTTATAGGTCATGCATACACTTACAACTAGGCTATGCCTTAGTGTGCAATAACCCTATTTTGATAACTTGTAGTTGTTAGTCAAACAGGAAAAAAATATTCAAAGGCTCAAACTACATAAATGCTCACAAATGCTCTGTTGTCCCAAAATATTAAATAATGACATGAAAAGATGTTCTCTTCCCCAAAGCAACTAGAAGAATTCTCTCAGATCCTGTCATAATACCTTTGATAGATGAACAAGGCACTTCCTTTTGTGGCCAATGTCACCAAAAATAACTTAGCAGTGCAGTAATTCACATAGATTTATTAAATGTCTCCACTATGAGCAACTTGGCTTAGAATAATATTTATTTCGGCTGCAGTCAAATGATACAAAGATCATAGACTTCCCTCATTTTCACTGCACTCAAACGGGTAAAAAGAACACTCAAATTCTCATTTGGCTCTCATAGAAGACCATTGTTGGAGAACCACTTTTGATCAGACATGTGACTGTGTTTGGAAGAGAGCTCAGTCACTGGATAGGTTGTAGTCCCTAATTTTCATGGGATGCACCCAGTTGAACAATACCATCTGAAAGTAGAGAGTGGCAGTTGCTTTATTCATGTGCATGTTTGGATATGTGAGGAGAGAGGAGAGGAGTATAATCTTTGGTTTGGCCTTGGAGAGAAAGAACAGAGGAGAGATGTGGGGGCTGTTTTTAGTTTATATAGAAGGTTAATTTTGTCAATTCTCCCATATTGGCTGAGATTGAGGAATTTTAATAGCCTATCTAGTAAGCATATTTAAACATTAAGCACCATTTAATTTGGTTTTAAGAATTATCTGGACTGACTATTGAATTTGAACATCAAACTCTAGTTTGTAGTTTTCTGGGAAGATTTTATAGAAAATTAGCCTACTTTTCTGCGTGTAAACATCCCCTCATTTTAGCAAGATGGTCCAATGTTTTAAGTAAGCTCTGGTGTTTGTCTGATTGCAACATCAATGATCACTTTGTGGCACGTACTTTGATGAGTGACAGTTGATTTTACCATTGCATATAGTGAACAATTCAGGCCCTGAGGGTCATAGATGAATCCTTTATTTGGATTTGTTACTATTAAATTACATTTAAGATGATATTTAACATTTTATATTTTATCTCTCCTTCACCTCTCTCGTGTTTTAGTAAAATACTATCAAATTTTTTATATTTTTCAAATACAATATATTCGTTTTATTGGCAAACATGAACCTTTAATGTTTATTCAATTTCATTCTATTATCTGAAAGCACGGCATATTTTTATTTTGAGATTGAGAAAGGATTGAATTCAATTAAAGAGTAAGTTAAGGTGCGTTATCAAGGATATGAGATATCTCCTACCTAACTGTAAGAAAAGGATGAGATGTCAATCATAGTTTGATCCAAGAACCTTCATAATCTATTGTGACCTGAGTGTGGCTTCTGTACATGGCTGCTTTTACTTATATTCGTTATTAACGTGCTTGGTTCTCTTTGGTCAGAGAAATTGTTATTTCTGCTTTTAATGATAAAAGAATGTCATTTTGAATATTTAAATGCTAAAGAAGTTATTGTTACTCTATGTTTTAAAGATTGTCTCTATTTCAATAACTTCAAGGCATATGCAGTTCTATCATAGCCTCAGACAGTTTTCTACTCAAATTTGGACAGCTAGGCTAATGTTCTATTGTTATTCAGCTTATCTAGTCATCAACCTACTTCCACACCTTAAACAATGATTTTTTTTTTTTATATAGGCTCCAAAAACTATTACAAATGGGAAGGGATTAATTATGAAAGAAATAATGAAATTTTCCCTATTTGCAATTGTGATCTATAATCTTGAAATAACCATATTTATCCATGCATAAGTCATAAGGTGCGTTAGTCCTGAGGTGCAATTGCAGTCAGTTCAGTCATGAGATGCAATTGTCTTCAGGTCATCAAAATATTGACCCATACTTTTGTTATTTTTTTTCCTTTGTATTTGCTTTTCTGAAAATATATTTCTACTTTTGGCTATTCATTTATGAGTAAATGGAGCAAAGTGTTCAGTGCAAAGTTTTTCTAATCATTCCTTTTATTTTCTTTGATACTAACGCAGAACACAAAAGATAATCCTCCTTGCAATACCCTATTCATTGGTAATCTTGGGGAGAATATAAATGAGGATGAACTGAGGGGTCTATTTAGTGTGTAAGAATGTCTTTTCCTGGCTAATTTATTTCATGGCTTCCTGCTGGTTGACAGCGTTATGGTCATTTGTTTTTTCTCTCACATCCTGATCATGCAGACAACCCGGCTTTAAGCAAATGAAAATATTGAGGCAAGAAAGGCATACCGTTTGTTTTATTGAATTTGAGGTAAGTTATTTATTGTCAATCAGCACAGATGTGTGGTTTTGATTTTTCATTTTCCCAGTAAAGAATAACGTATTGGAGAACAAATTTTTGTTTTATTTTTCCTATACTATGTGAGTCAAGGCTTAGCTGTTGTTGTTGTATTTCCAAATTTTGCAGGATGTGAACAGTGCAACCAATGTGCACCGAAACCTGCAAGGTGCTGTTATCCCTAGCTCTGGTTCTGTTGGCATGCGAATACAATATCCTTTTAGCATTCATATTTTTGACAATGATAATTTACCTTTCTGCTTTCTCTTGTGTTCTGTTTTTCATTCAAGTCTTACCTGATTTTGCTTTAGAACTTCACTAGGTAGGTTTTGCCTAATCTTGCCTTGTTTTGGTAACAGGTTTTTCGTTGATTTATGATTTTTCTTTCAATTAGCCTTGCTTTGTTTTAATTTACTAGCTATTCATGAATTTGGGGGGTATATTGGGCTGCTATATATTGTTGTTATGTGTTTTATGTGCTGGTAACATTATGTTACTTTTAATACTATATTTTGCTTATTCAAAAATGTCTCTAAGCCTTTTACTATTTTCACATGATATTTTATGGGTTAATTATAACCAACTTGAGATAGTCAAATATACACTTTTGTCCTTACTATCAAAGTTAGGAATTTTTTGGTGGAACACTTGCCCCTTGACTGTTTATTTTGTTTCTAATATTTTCTATTTATTATTCCATAATGTATTTTTTGTTTTCCTTGACTGGTAATTTATTTACATATTCTAAGAACCCATTTGGGAAGAGGAAAGATGGAAGCCATCCAGTTGCTTCCCCAAGTGCCAATGGGGCTCCACCAACCTACCAGTAGCTTGAAGGGGATGTACTCTGACCTTTATGCTCCGAGAAATACATGATAGGATGCATCTTGCAGCTGTTCCATGCATCCATTTCATTACCAACATCAGCATCAGCATTAGCATCCTTCTCATGTGCATGAATGCACACAGTGCCATCATGAACGCACCATTTGGTCATGTTATACTAATTTCTTCAGGACATGCATTTGTCAGCGGCATATTTTGATGTGTGGATAACCTAAATAGGGGCATGGATTTGTTTATCATTTGTAGAAGTGATGCATGGAAGTTTGTTTTTTTTTTTTTAAGTTAATTTGTATTTTCCTTCTGCCTCTCGTTGTCCATATTCTACATTAGTATTAGGAAATGCTTTTCTGGATAGACATCTTTATGCTTTCCTTGATAGGCTGAATTGCAGTTCATTACGTAACATGACATTGTAAGGGAGTTGGTATTCAGGTATCATGACACAAATTTAATAACTCAATTCATTCCATGAATCATATTTTCTTATAGCCATTAACACAAATGCTATATGCTCCATTACATGATTCATTCCATGAATCATGAAATTTCCCTTGATAGGCTGAATTACAATACATTACTTAACATGACATCCTAAGGCAGCTGATATTCAGATATCATGACACAAATTCAATAACTCAATTCATTCCATGAATCATGTTAGCCATTAACATAAACCCCTTGTTTAGTCTGTTCCATGAAATGAGTCACTCTTCCCTCCACCAGTTGAGCAAAAAAGGAAAAGAAAGTCACGATTATTGATTTAGTGTTCAGGTAACTGAAAGCATAGTCAGCTGAAGAATGTCGGGAAATATATCCCGGTTTGATTTATGCAGGCTTTTTCAGTACAAAAATGAGAAGCTTCTGTTCATTTGAGGATGGTAAGTGCTGCAGCTGCTTTTAATATCTGGTAATGTAGTGTCACCTTTTGGCAATAAAGTCTTGGTCGAACGTCCTTGTTTGGGTATTAGATGTTGGATTTAAACTGAAGCAAACTTCTTATGAATGGGGGGTTCTTGAGATCGTGCAAAGGTAGGTCGGCTGATTTCATATTTTACTAATTACTTTTTGGAAAGGGGCTTTTGGCTCATTGTTTCTTGTTGTGGTATTTGCTGCAATGGAGAACCTGAAGTAGTGAAAAAGTCGTGGGTAATAAGAACAATATGATAACAAGGAAGTTGTAGTTCTGATTAGTGTTTGGGTAGAGTGGGTACTGAAGTCTGCTTTCCATAAATTTTTTGGTACTCTTTTTTGTTATCTGAATATTTGTCTTAGCTGCTTTTTAATCTATTTATTTTGAGACGGTTAACGTGGCATGGCTATGTACAAATCTCTGCGACTGCGTTTTTTCCGTACTCTATATATAAATTATTTCGGCTGTTCCAGAAATTGTGTTTAGTGGGGCTGAAAAACGTTTTCCAGGACGATTGAAACCTCTTACTACATTTGGAAGTAGCGACTGAAAAATAGGGTATTATTAAAAAAATATGAAAAATAATGATGTCAGAGTAGGCATGACCATTGTTCCGTTTCAAATCAGAAACGAATCGGTCAAAATTGAAATTGAGCTGTGGTCAACAGTTCAAAGTTTTAAACCGTAATCGAAACTGGCTGTTTGAGGTTCAGTTCTAGTTCTTTATAAATAGAAATTAATTTCAGCGGTTTCAATCTGATCAATAAAAAAAGAAAGAAAATATCACACTTCATATGATTTTTAATTGTTAAATCAATTTTATTTCTATCATAAAATGTAATAACTTTATCATCTTAAAATTCATTAAAATAAATATATTTTATAAATTATAAGTTAGAAAAGAGAAAATTATTTCTTATTTAAATATTTTTAATTCAAATCTTATATGAAATAGGTATATCAAAGAGAATATCTGGTGATAATAATGATAAGTATGAATGAGTTATTTTATTTTTTTTTAAATAAATGTAAATGAATTATGTAGACTATGATTCATCAATATTTTAATTAAGAGAACATGTAGTCAATATAATTTGAAAAAATATATATAAATTGAGTAAAGTTCATTTTTAGACATGTCTTTTAATTTAAATTTATAGAAATTAAATATTATTAAAGAATTTTAAATTTATGTTTTGTATAGTTATAATTTTTTAATAAATTTTAAAATTATTAATTTACTCTTTTAATCTTTACTTAATTTAATATTATTATTTGTTATTAATTTTTTTATTTAGCTAAAAAAACTGAAAGGCTAAAAAAAAAAAAAACTAAGTTCAGTTTTTAAACCGGAACGGTGGTTTTAAAAGCGGTTCGATTTTGATTTCACATTTTTTGAGACCGAAACAGGTGGTTTAATAACTAAAACCGACGGTTTTGGAATTGCGGCCATGCTTATCATAGAGTGCGGAAGGAAGCAAGGATGTGAATAGGACATTGAAGCAATCTGTAATTATTCCAAGAAAAGTTAGTAGCCTATTTAGTTAGATATGAATTCATATATTCTGAAAAAATTGGATGAAATGAATGCTTCAGTCCAGACCCTAGTCACTAAGGTTGATGAGAATTGTGCTCAAATTGTTGAAATAATAATAATAATAATAATAATAATAATAATAATAATAAATGAAATAAAACACTATTGGAAATCAAATATGCACCTCACTGAAATTCATGAGACATGAAAATGTGCAAGCAAACAAGAGCTGTGATTCAAGTTATGGAGAAACAAAGTGAAGATAAAAATGGAGATTGTGCACAAAAATAATGGTGATGAAAATGCAACTGAAAACGAAGCTGCCATGATGATGATCCGATACGTGACAGAGTTTCAAGACTCTGGTTATGCTGAGCTCTTTGATAGTCAAATTGTGCAGGAAACACTTGAAGATGTCAGTCAATGCGGAAGACAAGTGAAGTTGTGCTACAGTTGTCCACCTTTTTTTTTAAATTTATTTATTTATTTATGTTTGTTTTTTTCTTAGTTTGCATCCATTTTAAATTTTTTCATGTTGTCTAGTTTGAACAGTATGTCCAGTTTGTGTAACTTTTTGTCCAATTTTTTATTTTGGCGCCACTTTATTCAGACCTGTTAATTTGTTAATTATTTATTTGCAAATGCTCATATATTTTGATTGTCTTTTCTCAATTTTTAATTTTCACCTCTGTGGATTGCCTTTGATTATCAAATCAGGTTAATATGAACGATAAACTATAAAATGTGATTACTTTGAAATGCCAAACTGAATGCTGACCTATTTGACATTTGAGCGCTCTTTTTTTTTTTTAACTGCATATCCACTTTTTAAAAACTTATCTACCATAAAATATGCTTGTATAATGAAAAAAAAAAAAAAGAAAAAACAACTAAGTTGTAAAATATTTAAATCGGGACTATTTGATGGTTGGCAAAGTAAATTTATAATTGAACCAAATTGAGATGCAACCTATGCAAATTTATATACCACATGTATTTATGATTAAACATTACCTTGTTCAATTAAAATGGTGTTTGAATCCAGTAAAGTTCATTTTTCTCTAATTGCTGGTAACATCTTTCTAATTAGAATGTTTTAGCTAAAAGCAAGTCATCACAGACCCTATGGATTGCTACAACGACTGTCGATATTGGAATGGAAGTAGGAAAGAATTACTATGGATTTTATGGTAGGATTACCAAAAACATCATGAGGCTGTAATTCAATCTAGGTGACAGTGGATCGACTCACCAAGTTGGCATTTTTCGCTTATGAGAACCACCTCCTATAATGTTGATAGGCCAGCGAGGCTATATACTGAAGAGATAGTGCGTCTCCGTGGTATTCCAATTTCTATCATTTCTGATAGAGGAATATAGTTTACTTCTACATTTTGGCGGTTATTGCATAAAGCTCTGGGAACCAAACTTGATTTTAGTAGAGTTTGCTTATAACAATACTTATCAAACAACATTGGTATGACGCCTTACAAGGCACTTTATGGTAAGAAGTGTAGATCGATCTCCTATTTATTGGGAGAAAGTAGTAGATGAAGAGTTGGTATTTGGGTCACGTCTGAAAAGGTTCTTATCATTCGAGATAGAATTAAAATAGCTTTTGATAGGCAGAAGAGCTATGCGGACCCTAAGCGTAAAGAAGTGACATTTCAAGAAGGATATATGGTCTTTCTAAAGGTATCTCCTATAAAGGTGTCGTTTGTTTTGATAAAGAGGGGAAGCTAGCCCTTAGATATATTGGACCGTATCCAATAGTTGCAAAGATTGGGGAAGTAGCACACCAATTGGACTTGCCTAACGAGTTTTCTCATGTACATTCGGTTTTCCACGTATTGATGTTAAGGAAGTACATTCCTTATTCATCTCACGTGTTGGAGCCAAAAGAAGTCCAAGTGAGTGAAGACTTGACTTACGAAGAGATATCAGTTAGGATTCTCGATTTTCAAATTCGTAAACTCCAATATAAAGAGATTCCTATGGTCAAAGTGTTGTGGAGAAACCATTCTATTGAGGAGTACACATGGAAAGCAACAACTGAGATGCTGAGGAGATACCCCTTAGCTTTTTCATTCAAAGTGAGACATTCTATCTTGTTGGTAATTTGTTTCATTTATTATGATCTCTCCTTAATATTTTTGTATAATCTTTGTTTGGCATATTGTCCTATCTTGTTATTTCTTAAATTTGAGGAAGAATTTTATAAAGAGAGGAGAATTGAAATATCTAAAAATTTTAATTTCAAAAATTAATCATTTAAAGTTTAATTATAAAATTTTAACTAGTAAATTTAAGCCATGTAATATATAATCAGACCCATAAACCTATTTGGTTTATTGAGAACCAATTGAAAATGCAAGTTAATTTGTTGAATTGGCCAAACCGGTTCAAATCGAACCGGAATGACCAAGAGACTTCTAGAAACCTAACTCGATTATTTTTTTTAGAAAAATTATAATTTTGTCCTTATAGTTTATCATAAATTATCAATCTATCCCTGTATTTTAAAAAACTATTATGATATCTTTATAATTTGGTTTCGTTACACAATTTTGTCATTCCGTCTATTTTATTTCTTTTTATAATACAAGTCAAAGGGAAAGTACGTAGTCAAAAGAGAGAGATTTAATATTTATCCTTAAAATATCCTTATTCTTCCAACTTCCCTAAATCCACTTACCTAGATTTTCTTGCATTTTCTTAGATACCAAACACCTCCCATATTTATGAAAGGTTTTCTTTTTCTTATTATTTTTGTTTTTGCATATTTTCTTAATCTTAGTCAATTAATTTACACTTTCAAAATACTTTCTTAAGATAATCCTCTTTCAATTGAGAATTTGAACAAAATTTTGTTCTAATAAAGATTTTCAGATGCAGTCTCCTTCCAAAGCCAGTGTATTGGAACAAATAGCCCATCAAACCATAGAGCAATCGAGATTCTTACATATTGCTTTATTAAACCAATTCCTTGGGAACAATAGTGTTTTGTGTTCTCGCAAAAGAGAAACAAAGAAATCAAGTTCCAGTGGTTTGGCCTCCTCCAACATTCACAGGAGCATATTACTGTAAAACAAAAAAAACTAGAAGTAGGTTAACGAGCCAAATTCAATAACTTCATTGAAGATTTAGAAAGGTTCAACTTAAATGGAAAGCTAAAGAACTATTGAGAAAGCAAAGAGTTGGTATCCCAATTGAAGGAATTTGTTCTTATCTATCAATAAATAATTTTTTCATTTTAGTTTATTGTTTTTCTTTGCTTGTGTGGCTATTCGATTTCGATTACATTATTCAAATTGGCTTCTAAGGTCTTTTGTTTAGGTTGGCTTCATCGTCTGCAGAGAATCTACTTTCAAGGCATCAGTCTAAATTTAAGTGAGGGGCAATATTGTCTTTTCTCTTTTAATTAATCGACTAAGCAATAAGGACATTGTAGTGTATTTTTTAAAATGTAAGAATAGACTAATAATTTATGGCAAACCATAGGAATAAAATTATAATTTTCTCTATATTTTGTTCTCTCTTTCCTTCTCCTCTCCACGTCTACATATATATCTCCATACATGAAAGCATAATAAATGTGTCATAGCATGGATGATGCATGAAAAAAACATAAGGATATATATGTTAATTTGATTAAAACATGAAAGATAAGTAATCGCTCACTATAAAATTTGAATTCATATGCCACCCATAGATAAAAACACCCATCAAGGCTAAGATTACTAAAATGTGGGTTATGCCAAAGCTAGGCACATTAGGTTATCATAATGAGGTGGGATGGGTAATGGTGCTACCCATATGTTTTAAAATGGTTAGGCTTAATTAGGCTATCAAAACAGTTTTGGCCTAAGGGCATAAGATGGAATTATAACATGCCGGGGCATTTGATGTCAAAATTCCATATGAAATCTAAGAGTTGCATTAGATGTAATTGAGAAAGTGTTCTCTACCTAAATAACTTGGTTTTAAGCGTCAAGCCAAAGCTGACTTAGAATTAAGTGAAATATGGATCTTAGCCCACTAAATTAATTACAATTGTTGTATTTGAGGGATGTTGAATTTAGTGGGAGTTTCTCCATTAAAGATATATCTGAAATGTAAATAGTTACTAAAATTTGACTTTGCATAATTTTATAGATCAATGACAACACATAACTCTCCCACACTATCATTGTGATCAGTCCTTGAGAAGGATAAACTGAAAGGTGATTGCACCAACTTCCTTGATTGGTTTAGAAACTTGAGAATAGTTCTCAAGCAAGAGCGAAAGATGTATGTGCTTGATGAGCCTCTCCCTAAGGCACCACCTGCTGATGCTTTTAGGGCTATAAGAGATAGGTATAAGAAGCATTTAGATGACTCTATTGACGTTGAATGTCTTATGCTAGCTACTATGTGCCTAAAGCTTTAGAAGCCACTGGAACATATGGAGGCTTATTAGATGAGCAAGCATTTGTAAGGGACCTTCCAACAGCCAACTAGGCAAGATAGGTATGAGACCACTAGAGCCTTGCATGCTTGTAAGATGGCTGAAGGTGCTTCAGTTAGCTCTCATGTTTTAAGAATGAAGGGCTACATTGATCACCTTGAAAGGCTTGGATATCCCCTCAGTTTAGAACTGGCCAAGGATATGATCCTTAATTCATTGCTTGATAGTTATGACCAGTTTCTCATGAACTATAATATGAATAACATGGAGAAATCAATTGTTGAGCTGCATTCGACGCTTAAAACTGCCGAGCAAAGTATTAAGAAAAAGCCTAGTCATATAGTTATGGTCAATAAGGGGAATGGGATGAAGAAAAGGGGCAAGGCTAAGGCAAAAGTTGTCCACGAGCCAAAGGTGTGTGCCAAGCCTAAGGAAAAACCTCCAAAGGAGGGAGTTTGCTTCTACTGCAATGAACTTGGTCATTAGAAAAGGAACTACAAGCTCCATTTGGAGGAAGTGAAGAAGATAAAGAGTAGTCAGACTACACCTTCATGTATTTATATTATAGAGCTTCATTTATCTACTTCTAACTCCTGGGTATTAGATACTGGATCTGGATCTCACATTTGTACAAATGTGCAGGGGCTTAAAACGAGTAGGCAACTGAAAAGGGTGAAGTGGACCTATGAGTAGGCAATGGAGCACGGGTTACTGCTCTAGTTGTAGGGACTTATGAATTGACTTTGCCCAATGGGATTTTGTTAGTCTTAAACAATTGCTATTATGTTCCTACTTTAAGTAGGAATCTTATTTCTGTTTCTTGTTTGGACGATGAAGGTTTTTCTTTTCTTATTAAGAATAAGAAGTGCTCCATTTATTATGGTGCTATGCTTTATTGTATTACTGATTCATATTGTGGACTTTACATCTTAAATCCAGAAAAGTCTAGTAATATAGATATCTATAACATGAATATTAAGAGATCTAAACCAAATGATATGAATCCTACCTATTTATGGCACTGTCGCCTTGCTCATATTAATGAGAAATGCATTTCAAAACTCCATTCAGATGGACTTTTTGATTCATTTGATTTTGAATCTTTTAAAAATTGTGAGTCTTGTTTATTGGGTAGGATGACAAAGGATCCTTTCACGAGACATGGTCAAAGGGCCACAGACTTATTAGGCCTAATACATACAGATGTGTGTGGTCCATTAAGTATAAGTGCTAGAAGAGGACATCAGTACTTCATTACATTCATTGATGATTTCAGTAGATATGGCTATATCTATCTAATGAAACATAAACATGAATCTTTTGAAATGTTTAGAACATTTCAAAATGAAGTGCAGAATCAACTTGGCAAAACTATTAAGGCACTTTGATATGATCGAGGTGGTGAATATTTAAGCCAAGATTTTAATGACCATCTTAGAAATTGTGGAATTATTTTGCAATTGAATCCACCTGGAACACCACAATGGAATGGTGTGTCAGAAAGGAGGAATCGAACTTTATTAGATATGGTCCGATCTATGATGAGTCAAGTAGATCTCCCTTCTTCCTTTTGGGGCCATGCTTTAGAAACTGCTGCATTCACTCTTAATAGAGTTCCATTTAAAGCGGTTGAAAAGACACCATATGAGATGTGGATTGGGAGAAAGCCCAGTTTGTCTTTTCTCAAATTTGGGGTTGTGAGGCTTATGTCAAACGACTAGCCTCGGACAAGTTAGCTCCAAAATCTGATAAATGTATTTTCGTGGGTTATCCTAAGGAAATCGAAGGTTAATACTTTTACAAACCTTCTGAAAACAAAGTGTTTGTTGCTAGAAATGGTACTTTTCTAGAAAAAGAATTCATTTCTAAGAGAATCAGTGGGAGTCAGGTACAACTTGAGGAATTAAGGACAACGCAAGAAAATATGGAACCATTGATGGAATCTCATGAAGGTTCACAAACAGTTGTAAACCCCAATTTTCACAAACAGTTTTGAAACCTGTGGCACAAGCTCCACGCCGGTCTGATAGAGCACGACATCAACCTGAGAGATATGGATTTCTCATGACAGATGATCGTGAAGTATTGCTCATGGATCAAGATGAGCCTACTACCTATTAAGAGGCCATGTCTAGTCCAGATTCTGAGAAATGGCTAGAAGCCATAAAATCTGAAATGCAATCCATGCATGATAATCAAGTTTGGACCTTGATTGATCCACCTGAGGGAATTAAGACCATTGGGTGCAAATGGGTTTTCAAAAAGAAAACTGGCATGGATGGCATTGTGCATACCTTTAAAGCTAGACTTGTAGCAAAGGGTTTTAAACAAACTCATGGTATAGACTATGATGAAACCTTTTCACCAGTCGCAATGCTTAAATTAATAAGAATTCTTATTGCCATTGCTGCATATTATGACTATGAAATATGACAAATGGATGTCAAAACAACATTTCTTAATGGAAACCTACTTGAGGATGTGTACATGACACAACCTGAAGGTTTCATTGACTTTAAGAATTCTAGAAAGGTTTGCAAGCTTCAAAGATCCATTTATGGGTTGAAGCAAGCTTCTCGAAGTTCGAATCTTTATTTTGATGAGGTAATTAAAGAATTTGGATTCATAAAAAATGAAGATGAGCCTTGTGTATACAGGAAAGTTAGTGGGAGTGTAGTGATTTTCCTAGTCTTATATGTCGATGACATATTACTCATTGGAAATGACATCCCTGTCATGCAACAGACCAAGACTTGGTTAGGGAGTTGTTTTTCAATGAAAGACTCAGGTGAGGCAGCTTATATCCTTAGAATTAAGATCTATAGAGATAGATCTAAAAGGATAATTGGTCTAAGTCAAAGTACTTACATAGACAAAGTGCTGAATAGGTTTAGCATGCAAGAATCCAAGAGAGGATTTTTCCTTATGTCTCATGGTATTCAACTTAGCAAGACTCAGAGTCCTATGACATCTGATGAGTGAGATTGTATGACTAAGATTCCTTATGCTTTTGCTATAGGGTCTATCATGTATGCCATGCTTTATACACGACCACATGTTTCGTATGCCTTGAGCATGACCAGTAGATACTAGTCAGACCTTGGTGAGAGTCATTGGACCACTATAAAGAATATCCTTAAGTACTTAAGAAGGACTAATGATGCATTCTTGGTATATGGTGGTTTTGAAGATGACCTGGTTGTAAATGGTTACACAGATGCCAGCTTCCAAACTGATAAAGATGATTTTAGATCGCAGTCAGGATATGTGTTCATGTTAAATGGAGGTACTGTAAGTTGGAAAAGTTCCAAACAAAGCACTGTCGCAGATTCTACAACGGAGGCCGAGTATATAGCAGCATCATATGCAACTAAGGAAGCAGTTTGGATAAGGAAATTCATTGCTGAGCTAGGAGTGATACCTAGTATCACTAACCCTATAGATCTTTACTGCGACAATAATGGTGCTATTGCACAGGCTAAAGAGCTTAGATTGCATCAGCAATCTAAACATATAATCAGGCATTACCATCTCATTAGAGAAATCATTGAGAGAGGAGATGTCAAGATATGCAAAGTACCTACAAATGACAACATAGCCGATCCACTTACCAAGGTTCTCACACAAGCCAAGTATAATCAGCATACGAGGTCTATGGAGATTAGACACATTTGTGATTACGGCCTAGTGCAAGAGGGAGATTGCTAGTGATTGTGCCCTAGGCCAATAGTTTGGACCTTATGTTATTTGAATTTAATTAACAAAGAGGTTACTTTTATTATTATTATATTATTTTTGCATGTTGCTTTATAATAATATATATCCCTAGTCATAAGTGAAATATTGACTAGTATAAGTTTGAATGTGTATGGTAATGTCATTCAAGCTTATAAGTACTTTTGG